>BQKN01050701.1:10849-23242 GCA_022839385.1 Asparagus kiusianus | reverse complement strand
TATTTATTTTTTATTCACATCTCATGAATTTAGCATACTTAAATTAATGTTTCAACATATCGAAAGGAAGGTGGATATATTAGAATTGATCTTAGCCCAGTTTTGTAAGGCTTTGCCAAACACACTCTCATATATATATATAAACACTTGAAAATTAGATCTTAAAGCTTATCTTTTTTCTTTCATTATTTATTTTTTATTCACATCTCATGAATTTAGCATACTTAAATTAAGGTTTCTCTCGATTTAAAGGAGCTTCTAAGATGCTAATAAGTCACTAGGGATCCTTCATGTGCATATAGCACGTGGGAAGGGTCTTCAGACGCGAAAGAGTACTAAAATGATAAAAAAAATCATTGGGGCCGGGGTGTTACGTACAATCCGGCGGTGCAATCAATCAAAAGCTTGCACCTTCCCTCAGTTGCAATTTGCGAGCCAACACCGCGCCTCAATTAAATTAAGGTCCCTTGCTAGCACTTTCCTGCCCCTATTCATTACATGCTTACGATCAATTATTTTATGGACATATTATGGGTGCACCTTCGGCAATATACATAGGAACTTCGCGACTTGTGTACATTAGCGACATCGCAAAATCTAACCAAAAATAAACAATAAAAAGAACAAAAGTAACCACAGAAACAATCACAAACACAGATAGACTTGACAAGATTTGAAGCCAGCGTGATTATCTACATCACCGAGTTACAATCAGATCATAGATCCGTTAATAATCAATGAAGAATAACAATCAAATCTTTCAAATCCTGTTCTTACCCCCCATGCCGCCTCTATTTTTCTCTCTTCTGGGTATGAAAAATAATAGGTGGTTAAAGGTACATTTACAGTGGAGCAGTCACGGGGGACAATTCTGCAGGCGTCCAATTCTGAGTCCCGATGATATGCATTTTGCATGTTATAAATCAGGCTCCATAAACAACAATATTATACCGCAAAATACGAGCTATGTATTTAACACCACAGGAGAGAATAATTAAGGATTCGTCTTTCGGCAACATACTAAAATATGAGTAAATATGTCTGCAGCACATTGACGTTACGTGACAACAGCATGATAGATAACAGATAGTAAGAAGACAACTTCCTCCCCCCCTATAAAAAACAACAAATTAAAGCTCCCACAACTTACATCACCGTTTCATTCAACCCTTTTCATCAGCTAAGAACCACCCCCATGGCCCGTGCGCTGGTGAAGAAGCTGCTCCTCTGCGGCTCAAAGAGCTTCAGCACCGCCGACGACAACAATCTCGAACAGGGGCACATTTGGGTGCGCGTCGGAATCGAAGAGCCACAGAGATTCAGGCTGGACGCTCATTTTCTGAGCCACCCTCTGTTCGGAGATCTTCTACAGCTTTCAGTCGAGGAGTTCGGGTACTCTTACGGCGGCGCGCTGAGGATCGCGTGCGAGACCGAGCTTTTCCTGCATCTGTTGCGGTTGCTGAGGAGCA
Organism: Asparagus kiusianus; assembly: GCA_022839385.1. NCBI lineage: Eukaryota > Viridiplantae > Streptophyta > Magnoliopsida > Asparagales > Asparagaceae > Asparagus > Asparagus kiusianus. The sequence goes on along the minus strand of BQKN01050701.1, from coordinate 21,773 downwards.
GCAGCGCTTCTGTGCATCACATGAAGCTTCGGAACCTCAGGGAAAGCTTTTATGCGCGAAAATTGTCGTCGTCATGGTCGACAATTGATCGATGCTCTTAGCTAAGCTACGAGAAGTTCATAAATAAAGAAAATGGAAATGATACTAAATCTCTGATCATTCTTTTGTATAGATGATGAGATAGGGTAGATTGATACATACTTCTTCAAGAAGTAAATGGTACCTCTCGAGACAATTTTTTGAGTAAAGAAATTAAGCATATGAAATAATCGTGACTGTTCCTTTTATTTATTTATTATACGTAACTTATATTTTTGGCAGAATGTAGATTTCTAGTAACTGTAACTGTATTTGATTTTCGCAAATTACAACTGATTAGTTTTTAGTTGTCACTAGGCACAGATCCTAACTATCCTAGATACAAAAGAAATTGGGGTTTCAACGAGATTAGGATTACAACGGTTTTATTGACGTGAACACGGTCGTGACTTTGAGAAGTTCAGGTTGTGTATATATATAATGGGTTAATTGCATATAGTACTCCTTCGGCATATTGCGCAATTGCAGATAGATCCCTCGTAGTTCTATTATGGCAAATAGACCTGTTGTACTATAGAACAAGTATTGATAGATCCTCTATACTTCTATTGTTGGAGATGGACCCTTTGTACTTTTGTGTACTATTGCCTTAGTATGGGTAGATGATCCCTTGAGTAAGTTCTTTTTTTTTTAATATACTCTTTTACCCCGAAGAAGTCTAAATTTGTCAAAAAACAGGTTTCATAATATTTAAGGGTAAAAGATTAAAAAAAACTTAGGGTCCATCTGCAATGATAAAAGTACATGGGGTCTATCCGTCACTGGGCAATACTTGAAGCAATCAACTGTATCTTAATGCATTCCAGTACTCACAGATGTAACCTGCCCAGACAATTAGTCCATTTTAAGTAACTTCATTTTCCCTGCTCATTTGTATTATTTGGAATATCTGTAATCTGAGTCGTTTTATTATTCCTTTTTTAAGTAACTTCAAATTTCCTCAGCAGTTAGTTTTGCAAGTGGAGCCTGCGAAAAGTAGGCTTTATTTTATTTAATATTAATAAATTATTTCTGTGCCGGTGGGTGATTGTTGCGTGCCAGGAAAGCGATAGTAGTGCAAGATGTTGCAATTTTTTTTAGGAAAACACTAGAGGCACACCTTGTGCCACACCTTGGGGCACACCTTCCTCTCTTAGCTACAGTGCAGGGGGCTCATTTGAGATTTTTAAATAAATATCAAGTAGGCCCCCTGCACTGCAGCTGAGAGAGGAGTGTGCCCCAAGGCGTGGCACAAGGTGTGCCTCTAGTGCCACCCCTTTTAAAAAAAAGATGAATCCAGCCGTAGAAAAATTAGTAAAAAGGGAAGAAAATCACAGATTTATCCATCTTATTTCATTGATTCACAAAAATTTTGCTAGCCTAAATAGTTGCAAAAGATAAATGCCCCGGAATTTCTTTTACAGAATCTAATTTCAGTTAAAACGTGCTGAAAACAGAAATTTAACCGCAACATTTTCTACCGCGACTCTAATTTTTAATCAACTAAACGGCTAATATTTTAACGAGACCCTCGGCCTTCTCCCTCCACACAATTTGGTCTCGTCGTAACGAAATACTTTGAACCGAACAGCTATGTCATAGTGAATATCTTAGATTTCCTTGAAACAGGGGTGCATGATTTCAGGTTGATATTTTCTGATCAAGTCATTTTGGAATTTTTTTTAATAGACCGATTTTTCTAAATATTTAGCAAAATCGATAATTTTGCTAAATATTTAGCAAAAACGACTTTTTTTTTACCAACAGGCTAAAAAGATGTCGATTTTAAGAGTACTAATCTCCCAGAAAAGTAGTCCCGTATGTTTTCAAGGGTACTAATCTCCCAGATGTTTAGCAAAAATAGTCCCGTATATTTTCAAGGGTACTAATCTCCCAAAAAATATACGGAACTAGTAGTCTCGTATGTTTTCTGAGAGCACTACTCGTGATTAGCACTACTCATCCTTTTTAATTAGCAGATGGTGGGCTTCTATATTAATAGAAGCCTTAAGGGCCTCTTTGGCAACTCAACAAAGCTGGGCTAAGGATGGTTCTGGCCCAGTTTTAATGTCTCTCTTTTTTTTTGAGCTGAAGAAGCAGAGAAAAAATCTCTGCTCATTTATATATATATGTATGATAAAAAGGAGAGCCTGTACAAAAATAAACTTACAAACTTACAAGATTGTGGATCTATAGAAAGTGGAAAGGAAAAGAGTCGATAGGGAGCGGACCTTGTCGTCACCTATCATGACTCGTCCCCCCCAATTCCTATATCGCCACAGGGAAGACCCCCAGAAGACTGGAAAAGAAAACACATACTCAAACTGGCAACTACCTCCCAACCATAGAAAAACAGAAAAACAAAGATTCAGGAAGTTCGTGAAACCTACAAAAGGAGGAGAAAAAGCACAGGATCCACCAGAAAACCTACTTGCAAATCTCTTCTTATCCAGCACCAAAATGACTAAGATGCCAACTAGCTATAGCTGCGCACCCAAAATGATACCAGATGACGACTTAATCTTCCAGGAGAAAATCATCCAACTCAGCTCCTGCTTTTTTCATCGCAACATCTTGAAAATGAAGCTTGATGGCAGCTCTACGGATCCTTCTATTAAGCCTGTCATCCTTTGAACCTGCCCATAAGAGAGTATATCTAGCAACATTAGCAGCAATGTGCACAGGGTTAGATTGCATATCTCTAAAAATAAGTTGATTTCGACAATTCCAGATACACCAGCAACAACAAGGAAGCACCGTATTCCAGATTGTAGAAATGTCCCTGTTATTAAAAGGCGAGACAGTTGGCAAAACCAGACTGTCCATGGAAGAAGGCCACATAGCTGCACTAATATCTGGGAATAAAACCGACCAAATAGATGAGGCAAAGGAACAAGAGATGAACAAATGGTCCTGCTCTTCAACAACCAGACCACAAAAAGAACATCTTGGGTCCCCAATCCAACCCTTTAAAACCAAAGCAGACTTAGTATTTAGCTTATGTTTACATACCAACCAAAAGAAAATTTTGACTTTTAGAGGAATAGAAGATTTCCAAATGAAATTATAGTACCTTGACTTTCTGCCACCCAACATGAGAGCTGAATAGAAAGAGTTCACAGTGAAAATACCTGATGGGTGAAGGGGCCACCATAAACTGTCAGGCGAAGGAGTAAGAGAACCAGAGAAGGAATCAATATGGGAGTAAAGGTTCTGGATATCAGATCTCTCTTCTTGACAAATACCTCTTCTGAGGGTAGGATGCCAGACCCAATCTTGGTCTGACATGAAGCCCTGGGATTTTATGTTGCAGTCATAAGAGAAAGCTAAATTGAAGGCCTTTGGAAAAAGACTGCTTAAAGAATTGGGACTAGACCATTTATCTAGCCAAAATCTACATGATTTACCATTTCCCACATTCCATCTCACAAAGCTGAAGAAAACTTTGTGAATGGAGAAAAGATCTTTAAGAAATTTGGATGCATGCTTCTTAGGATGTTGCACAACAGGATTGGTATCATCTTTGGAATATAAAGAGAACATAACTTTAGAAATAAGGGAGTCCCTGTCAAAAATTCTCCAAATCCACTTGGATAAGAGGGCTAGGTTAAAAGATGTCAAGTCAATAACACCAAGCCCCCCCTCCTTCTTGGGCCTACATACAGACTTCCATGCCACCAGACATTTAACTCTAGAAACATTTGTATTACCATTCCACAGAAAGTTCCTTCTTAACTTATCAATCTCTTGAATCAACCATTTCGGCAGTTTGAAGAAGGAGGTATAGTAGAGAGGAATGGAAGATAAGACAGAGTTAACCAGTGTGAGACGCCCACCAATGGATAAATATTTATTCTTCCAATGAGACAATTTTTTAGAAAAGGAATCTAAAAGAGGCTGCCATTCTCTTCTAGTTAAAGAACCCCTTTTAAGAGGTAATCCAAGGTAAGAGAAAGGAAGTGATCCCACAGAACAGTTAAGAGCTTCAGCTAACTGATATTTTCTACCAGGGATTCTACCAAGATAATAAAGGTAGGATTTGTTGGAATTGACTTTCAAACCTGATATGTTTGCGAAGATGAGAAGGATGATGTTGAGAGTGGACATATCGACTAAGGATGCTCTTGAGAAAATAATAGTATCGTCAGCAAACTGCAGCATCCTGATATTGTTAAGTTCCCCTTTCAGATTAAGGTCTGATAAATCACCAACAGAAGCACTGAGAGAGATCATTTTCTTGAGAACATCAGCCACCAAAAGAAAAAGCAAGGGGGAGAGAGGATCTCCTTGCTTAAGACCTCTCTGACAGGAAAAAAAATTTGTAGGAGAGCCATTAACTAAGACTGCAGATTTTGATGAGGAAAGAATGTGATGGATCCAGTTGCACCATCTAGAGCTAAAACCTCTTGCTTTAAGTAAAGATAGGAGAAAACTCCAGTTGACACAGTCAAAAGCTTTGAAAAAATCCACTTTAAAAGCACACATTTCTTTCTTACCAGAGGAACAGAAGTTGATCATCTCGTGAGCTAACATGATTGAGTCAAGGGAGGACTTACCTTTCTGAAAGGCAGACTGAGATTGATCTATAAGAAGGTGGAGAACACCGCTGAGCCTGTTAGCCAAGATTTTAGAGAAAATTTTACGGGAACTGTTCAGAAGGCTAATTGGCCTGAAATCCGATGGAGATGTAGCTCCTTCTTTTTTGGGGATGAGACATATGTATGAGAAGTTGATATCATGAAGAGATTGGGGATGGGAAAAAAGCTTTTGATAGAAGGTAATAACATCCAACTCTATTAAGTCCCAGAAAGAATGAAAGAAAGATAACGGAAGACCATCAGGCCCAGGTGACTTGTCTGGGTGAAGACTGAAGACTGCTGTTTTGATTTCTTCTGAGGAAAAGGGAAGATCTAAGGCTGAAAGATCAAGATTAGCACCTGTATACAATGCAGACCAATCCAATTTCAACCTAGATTGAGGAGCTTGGTGGAAAAGGTTGGAGAAGTACTCAAAAAAGATCTTTTCATCTCAGCATCTTTTGAAATAAAAACACCATCCTTGAGAAGATAGGGAATAAAGTTCTTCCTTCTTCTATGGGAAGCAAAGTTATGGAAGAACTTAGTATTATTGTCTCCTTCTCTTAGCCACTTAATTCTGGATCTTTGCCTCCATTTAGTTTCTTCAGCTTGAGCAAGAGATAAAAGTTGGTCTTTCAGAGAGCTCATAGACTGAATTTCCATCGGAGATAAAGCTCTAGATTCTTCACACAGATTAAGAGCATTGATCTGATCAGTAAGAGAAGCAAAAAGGTGGAAATGGGATCTAAGACAATATTTCTTCCACCACTTCATCCTTCTCTTGATGAGTTTAATTTTGAAAGGAAGGGAAGGAGGAGAAGAACCATGAGAGGAGAAGGAGCCCCAGGATGCTTGAATGAAAGGTTTGAATGATGGGATGGAAAGCCAGAAATTCTCAAACCTAAACAAGGGAAGGGGTTGATGGGTATTGGTCTCAAGGACGATAGGACAATGATCAGAGCACGAGGCTGGGTATGCATACTGAACAAGGAGAGGAAATTTTGACTCAAAATCTGATGATACAAGAAAACGATCCAACCTTGCTAGCACTGGAGATGATCTGCAATTGGACCATGTAAAGTTCCTATCACAGAGGGGCAAATCAGAGAGATGGAGGGAAGCTACCAAGTTTTTGAAGGTGTCTATGTCTTTGATGGAACCAGATCGGCCGCTCCTTTTAGACAGGCTGAGAGTCATATTAAAATCTCCAAAAACAACCCAAGGGTGAGGATGAGAGGACCTAATTCTGTTTAATTCCCACCAACAGACCTCTCTCTCTGATGAATCACAAGGAGCATAAACAGAGGTCACCACGAAGGTCCAATTAGAAGGAGAATGAGTAAGAGTAGCTGACACAGAAAAGATATCGACTGATGAGGAAGAGCAAGAGAAAATATTCTCATTCCAACCTAGGAGGACCCCTCCCCTAGACTCAGAAGCATCTAGGGAAATCCAGGAGGAGATGGAACCACTCCCCAGGGATCTAAGCATGCTATCTCTAGAGGAGTTTAATTTGGTCTCTTGAAGACCCACCAGATCAATCTTGGCAAACTTCAAACAGTTCTTAACCAATCTACGCTTAGCTGGGTTATTTAACCCCCTCACATTCCAGGATCCCAACTTCATTATGAAAAAGAAGGAAAAAAACAACTTAAGAGGAGATCAACCTCTCAGGATGGTCTAATGCTACTACTTCCCATGTTTTGGATGTTAATTAACTCTTGGATATCAACTGGCTCTATAACCCCACAATTAACAGAAATCTCACCCAACCTCTCAAGATTAGGAGATTTAAAGGGTCTCGTGGAAGCAGAAGAGGACGATTTACTCTTAGATATACCTGATATTTTACTCCTTTTCATAAGGGCCTGATGCCTTTTCAGAGGAAGGATTGGCAGAGGTCCTCGCTTAATTTTCTTCTTTGGATTTTTAAAGTGATGCCTTGCCGATTCAAAACCTGGAGGGGGTGGATCTGATGAGGATGCTTTGTCCGTTGAATCTGATGAGGATAGAGGAGACACCTTATCCCCCTCTGCCGGGGGTGGATCTAACAGCACATAATCAGCCGCATCAAACACTGATTTGAACAACTCCCATGAAGACTTATCAATAGTGACCTTGGCTCCTTTAAGGAGAACTTCCACCGATTCTGGGTTGTCCTCTACCTCAACCGGGGGGGATGAGACTAAAGGAGAGGGGGTCTCTTCTACCATAGGTCTCTTACCCTTCAGATCAGCTGGAGGAGGCTGGGACGGATTATGAGGAGTTTGGATAACAGCTGAATTGGTAAGCTTGGGAGGGCACACTAAAGGATCTGCAACTGGAGAAAGAGGGAGATCCCCCTCACTACGGATGAAGGCTTCGTACTGATCTCTACAACTGCCTTTGGATGAAGAGAGCGGTTTGCCTACTACCCTCAGACTGATCTTCCCTTCCATGATGTGAATATTATCTGGGGATGCATATCTAAAAATGACTTCTTGGGGAATTTCTGATGGATTTCTAACGAAAAGCATGACTTTGCAAGCCAAGGCCTCTCTCTTGAACAGGATGTCGTTAGATACTGAAAAGATTTCTCTCACATCCTTCAGCAAAGATGATAGGAACTCAGAATCCCAGAGATGAATTGGGAGACCAAGAATTTCAACCCAAACATACACGAATTGCGGCAAAGCTTTAAGCCCTGAAACTTCCTTCCAAGGGGAGAAGGAGCCTCCGAAAGAACCCATACTGAAGAAATCTTTAGAGCAGGCAAAGTTCAACGTCTCTACATCTGGAAATTGAATGAAGTAGGAGGAAGGAGAGATCTTCCTAACAACAGTTTTCCACTCCACAACTTTGAGACGGAACTCCAATTTTTCTATAAGTTCCTCAAAAGATGGGTTACCCACTTTAACCTGGGTCAAATTTGATCCGATCCAGTTTTTGTTAGTTTATTTATTTAGAATTGGTCTACCTCTTCTCGGGGACTATTTCCTAGCATGCAAAGGAGGAAAAAAAATAGATTTGAATTGGTATTTTATTCAATTACTGGAAGAACTTTACCTTCTCATCATCATCATCATCATCTTATTCATCTTCTTCTTCTTTTACTATGATATATGTAGACCTTCATTAACATCGCTACAACATTGAGCACTTGCTTGTGATAGCTTCTAACTTTTTTAATCATTTGTGAGTCTAGATTCCCAACTGGAAATTTTAATATTGGACACCAAAAAACTAAATCTTGTATTTTTAAATTAGGATTAATTACGTTAGGGTACCCTGTCGTGTTACAGTATGATGTAACCACGTGGACGGCTCTGAGGTTTGGGTATCTACAAAGGTAACACCAAGTTCGATGGCCAGTGTGAAAGTGCTAATGGAGCTTAATTTTTCTTTGTAAAGAAAAAATATAATTTCATACAAACACAATTTTCACAGCGTTGGCGGGATTTAATCCAAGTTGCTTATGTAGTATGTACGGGACCATATAAAGAAGAGTTATTTGCATATATACCCAAACCTCAGAGTTATTTACATATATACCCTTTAAGTAATTAGTATTGCAAAATACCCTTTACATACTGCTATTTCCAAAACTACCCCTCAAATCATCAATTTTGGAAAAAAAATTACCCTTGAAGCAATTAATCATCAACTTTGATAAGCTACTTTGTAATCCTAATACAAAAATTATAAATAAAATAGTCGAAATTTTACCACTAAGTTGATGATTTGTTGATTTTAGGGCTATTTTTTCACAAAGATAATTATTTGAGAGAGAGTTTTGCAAATACTAAGATTTGCGAAGATTTTTTGCAAACACCCATGATGTAAGGGGTGTTAGGCAAATAAACCTTTTAAGAAATAACTGCTTTTATAAAAGGTTTTTTAGATATTAAAACCTCGAATCTTTAGTAATTACATATTAGTCACTCAAAAATTTGAAATTGCTTAAGATTTGAGGGACCAAGGAAGTACTGAAGATTTGCGGGACTAGTACTAAGTAACCCTTTTATAAAATGATTTGAGGGGCTAATGAGAAACTTCAAAGATTTGATGGAATAATTGAAGATTTTTTTAAGATTTTGATGGAATAATTGAAGATTTGAGGGACTAATTATGTAATAAAATGATTTGAGGGATTAATCAAGTCTATGTAAATACTTAGATCCAGTTATGGGTGCAATTACATTATACCACAAGGTAGCAGAGTGTGAAAAGGGCATTTTAGGAATTCCAACATTGTGCTGGTTGACACGTTAGTGAAAAAATAAATGGTGTTTAGAAACATTAGAGTTTGAGATGTGGTGATACAATGTCACGCCCCGCTTCCCAAAATTCCAGGGAATCGGGACGCGAGAAAGCCCGCGACGTATTAGACTGATGAGAGACAAGTGCTAGACCCCGCCTTCTCAATCTAATACGCTAAGCGTCTGGAAATAAATACAAAGGCACAGGTCCCCGATCACAGTAGCGAGAATATAATGAACAACTCAAAATAAAAAGGAGACATATCACTAATAGAATATCATCCAAGACACAAAGTTTGGGTCAAACATGCCCTTATTACAAAACAGTCCAACTAAAATAAGAAAATACATAGTTCAACAAAATAAGAAGAAAGTATTGCAAAAATAACTAAGTCCCTCGAAAGACTAAAGGATAAGGTACTACATAAGTAAATGGAGGACCAATAACTAAGCTTCGGCTTCTTCTGCTCGGTCTGCAGAGCACTCCTGCGGGGAATCCTCTAGCTCCTGTACGACTCCGAACTGAAGCTAACCATCATATAAATCTGACGTACACCAGAGGAAACATGTGTACGTCAGCGTGTATGGCACACGGCAAGATCCCAAAAGGAAGAATAAAACGGTCGTGCAACCAATGCAATAATGGTAATAACAATGGAAACATGCAACTAAAATACTAATAATCTAAATATAATTACTACTAGAATAGAATAATCATAACAAATCCAAGGAAATCAACCAAGTAACAAGTTGATCATGTAGCTAGCGATCAGAATAATCATCCAAGTACAGGGTCATACACTAGCTGGAATTAATACTTAAAGATCTACAACTCGAGACGTAGTACGTCAAGCGAAATAATCCAAACAAGGAAACCCTCATGTATATACCATAGTATCAAATTGTAGATAATTAAATATTAATCCCGATCTATGTATGAAAAGAAATATAACTAGTTCGTATCTCACAATAACTCATAATCATCCGAGTAACAATGTCATGTAACTAGCCATTCTTTAACAGGTCACTGATACATATCTCACATAGAGTCAACGTTCCATATCATCGGATAACTGACTGTTCACAAATCCCCTACGTGTATCCAATCCCGCTACACATGCGGCCTAGAGGACTACACGCAATCCGTTTTCTGCCTGGTCCGAACTTCAAACAGAACCCGGGTGACAAAATAAATTTCTCACTGACCAAAGTGATGTACACTGTAGGCGTATAAAATTGCCTATAGGTCCCACAATACAGCTCGATGACGTCCATTCGACAAACGGACCATCGGGCGACGTATCCGAACAAGACCGTCATCCCGCCAACGCCGAAGCCAAGCCATACGCAACGGAGCAGGTTAACGAGGCGACGAAGCCAACAAATCGCACCCAAGCATTGGAATGCATCCACTCGCACGCGGAATCAAACCAACATTTCGGGGAATCACCGAGTCATCTAAACAAGAGCGAACTCGGTGATATAACGATCGAATCAAGATCAATTCCGGACTCGAACTCAGAAGCGGATTAACTGCCATATTTGGAATCAAGTCAACAAGTCGATTCCAGATCAAGTCAACCACAAACCAAATCAAAGTCCAAATCAACAACGAATCGGAACCCGAACGACGAAACCCGAACGACGGACGAAACCAAAACACCCGAGGGGGCTCGGCACTGGGCCGAGCCACCCAGGGGTGGCTAGGCCCTGTTCTGTGCACGAGGCACAGTTTCGAGCGCCTATAAATAGGCCTTGTGCTCATTTGGTTCAGGGGTTGGAAATTTTGGAGAGAGGCGAAGCCCTGCTGGATTGAAGACTCAGATCTAAACAAGATTCAAACTTTGAAGGCTTTGGAGACTTGGACTTCCAGATCCGGTGCTCAGCGATCGTCGACGCCAAATAAGGCAGGAGTTCGAGAGGATCGGATCTTCAGATCTACACGATCACACTCCGGATCTAAGCTTGGTTCTTAGATCCCGAGATTCGAGCGGTTGTTTCCTTGGTGAAACAATCCCTCCCGGCTATTAT
>BQKN01050701.1:0-10839 GCA_022839385.1 Asparagus kiusianus | reverse complement strand
GAGTGCAATGACATCAATGAAGAAAGACCCGATTTTTCCCGCGAACATACACACTTCACTTTAGCCCTACAAACCAACCCCAGTGGTGACACCAACCATTGGCGCGAGCTTGGAAGATCATCAACAGCCTTATCCGATCACATGAACCATGACTTTCCCACCCTAACTCTCTTGTTTTTCTAAGTTAACATACACACAGGTTTCTAAGTCTACAGGACACACCAGGACACACTAGTTATGAATTTCTAACGGTTTTCAAACATAACAAAGAGTAATAAATGCAACTAATCATATACTAAAATAATTCATAATAATCCATTTTCTAAAATAAATCCTTTAAAATTATTTATAAATATTCTAAAATAATTCCTTTTATAAAATTCTCTTAAATTATTGAAATTATTCTAAATTGATACTTATTCTAAAATAATTTTTTTAAATTATTTATAATTATTCTAAAATAATTCTTTTGTCAAATAAATTCTATTAATTTATTATAATTACTCTAAAATGATTTTTCACCAAATAATTTATTATAATTATATTAAAATGATTATTTTGTCAAATAAATTCTTTAAAATTATAAATTAATCTAAAATAATTGTATTTTATTTTATCTTTACAATATCTATTATCACAATATTATTTTTAGTACTTTTTAATATCATTCGTCAAATAAGTCCGTGTAGTTCATCACAGTATATGTATTACAACGTGAATGGTCATACGTTATTGTTCACAGTCCATTTCGTTCACGACAGTTCTATACATTATAGTTCTCAGTTCAATATGTTCACGACAGTTCTATATTTGTAACGAATAATTATTCAAGAAACGGGTTCTTATGCATAATTAATCTGTGATCAATCTAAAATTGTACTAAGCAAGAATAGGGATCTTGCCTATGAGGCCGTGAGGTCTGATGATGAGGTTACGATGCCGATGCGGACGCGGCGTGTGGCGATCGAGGCGACGTAGCGGATGGCGGTTCTGCAACTAGATGTGCGTTGGCATACGATCGAACAGATGGCGTGCGACGACACTGAGGTGAGCGAATCTGATCGAATCTGGACGATGGATGATGAGGACGATGTCGGGGTCAGCGACGTCGCTAGGTGGCTGCCGTAGTATGACGATAGCAACGAGTGGCGGAGGACAGTGGCGACGGGTCTGCAGGCAGCAGCGGCGAGGGCTGCTGGAGGCGGAGCTCGGGGAGGAGAGAACGTGATCACGGGGAATAGTTGTTGGGGTTTGACGGGAAGCAAAATTTGTTTTGGATTATTTTCAAATGGGTTCAGGTATTTAAACAAAAATAATTAATAAAAATATAATTACTTATTTTTTTAAATTAAATAATTATGGGAAAATTATTTACAAAATAAAATGTAATAGTTATACTAATACAACAGATAATACTCAATAGTAGTAATAATACAACAAATTGTACAAAATAATACGTAAGTAATAATACAACGTATTATATAAAAAATACGTAATAGTAAAAATAATACAACATATTATTCAAAATAATACGTAATAGTATCGACAACACAACTGATTAATTCTAGAAATTTTTACTGTACTAAGTTAATTTATAAATATCAAAATCATTTAAATAAATATATAATCAGATTTTTAAATCATAGAAAATTCTAGAAAATCAAGAAAAATACAATACTCTTTTAAAAATAATATTTTAAAATACCAAAAATTTATTTTAACTAGTATCAAAATTTTACGGTCATTATATTCTACCCAACTTAAAATAAATTCCGCCATCGGAATTAAAATAAAAGTAATGCAGAAAGAATCCAAGGGCAGAGATATGAAACGATATCCATAAACAGAGAAGAATGTAAAACAAAAACGACACAAATTAAGATACAAGATATGACAGCTAAGATATCGCTATCGCATTTTAGACTCGCAACAAAGTCCAAACAATACTATGATACCAACATAATTAACTGTGTGAACTTGTTATACAATACTTGTAAATATATAAGCAATCTAATCAGTATAAAGTAGAAGATAAACAATAATATAGAATCAAAACAAATAGGTACAACATAAATAAACAATCATATAAAGTGAATCATGCAAATAATATACAAACATTCATAGAAACAAAGCATTCTTTTACCAAATTTTGGCCTTGTTGCGTTACAGTCATTTAACGCCTTTTTTTCATTCCTTTGCTAGATTTTTGGCATTGCTGCTTTGCTGCCTCTTAACGTATTTTACGTTCTCATATTCAAGATCGTTTTTCGATCTCAATTTTACGGCATCACCGTTTCAAGATCATCTCTTGGTCTCAAATTTAGGGCATCTTTGTTTCAAGACCGTCTCTCGGTCTCAAATTAACGACATCATCATTTCAAGCCGTCTCTCGGCCTCAAACAAACGATATTGCCGTTTCACAATTAGTAACGTCATTGTTGTTTCAATCCATCTCGACGTCTCAATGTCTCAACATCGGCATTAATCCGCTGTAGGTCTTTGGCATGAGCATTAGATCCGGCCGATCTTCGTGCCACTTTGGTTGCCGGTTGCTTCTTTTTTTCTCAGATTTGATAGTCGTGTATAACCTTCGGGTCCAAATTTAACCTTTGGTTCTTACATTTTAACCTTCGGCTTTCTACATTAACATTTAGGTTCTCCTTTAAATATTCGAGTTTTATTCAAGGATTATTATCTTGTACTTTAAATTGCTGCTATTTATGACCTCTTCACTGGCACATGCTTCTCAGGCTCGGTCTAAGCTCTTTTGCACCTATTGCAAGAAGGAGGGACACCGCTCTGAGACATGTTTTCAGCTTCATCCTGAGTTACGTTCCTTAGGAACTAGTCGTAGTCAACGATCCCCTCAGTCCCGATCCTCTAGTGCACCAGGATTATTAGTCAATGTTATGTTATCTACCACTTTAGACCCTACCATTCAAGCTATTACAGATATTAGCCGTCAAATCGCGGCTCTTTAGCATATCACCTCTCTATATGCTGCAAAACTCTCTAATATTTACCGTTAAATTAACGCTCTTCAAGCTATATATTACAAATATTAATTGTCAAATTGCGGTTCTTCAGCATATCACCTCTCCATCTGCTACAAAACTCTCTGATATTTATCGTCAAATTGAGGCTCTTCAAGCTATTACAAATATTAGCCGTCAAATTACGGCTCTTCAGCATATCACCTCTTTATCTGCTGCACAACTCTTTGATATTCGCTATCAAATTAATGCTCTTCAGCATAGAGCCTCTACGTCTACTGCATAATTCTCTGGTATGCGTCTTGCTGGTTCTTCGGCCAACCCTCTCTGGTATGAATAATCTCTGGATTTTTAACTCTGGCTGTTCTTTTCATATGACTCGTAATGCTTCCCTCTTATCTTCTGCCTTAACTTCCTCTTCTCTTCCCCCTATCTACATGGTTACTGGACAATATTTGTCTATCACTCAGTATGGCTCTATCATCTCATAAACTGACTCATCTGGTCGTCTAACTCTTGGCCCCGTCTATGTGGCTCCTCAGTTGTATTTAAATTTAATTTTTGTTAGCTCCTTATGTATGAATGACCTACTTATCTCATTTTCTTCTGATACTTATATTGTGCAGGATCCATAGAAAGGCAAGACTATTGGGGCCGATCGAAGGAGACACAAACTATATTTTTTGGAATATCTTTACCTTCCAGAGTCCACACGTCCACGTTCTCTTGTTGCTTCTGTAAGTCCAAAATCCTCTATCTTGCTTTCCGTAGATTTGTGGCATAGATGACTTGGTCATGTGTCTCATAAAAGGTTGAAAAATCTTATCCAGATTGGAGTATTTGGTCACGTATCCTCTCGTTCTCATATTGAGTCATGTACTGGTTGTAAATTGGCTAAATTCATTGCTCTACCATTTCTAACCAGTACATCTATTTCTACTTCCTTATTTGATTTGATCTATTCTAATATCTGGGGGCCAGCTCCTCTGTCTTCTTCATATGGCTACTTATATTATGTTAGTTTTACCGATAATTCTCTCGTTATACATGGGTCTACCTACTTAAAAATCACTCTGACGTACTTGCTGCTTATCAAGCCTTCACTGCGATGATCTTCACTCAATGGCAAGCTCGTATTAAAGTTTTTCGTTCTGACTGTGCTAAAGAGTACCTATCCTCTACCATGCGCTCTATCATATCCTCTCATGGGACTATCTTTCAACAGTCATGTCCCTACACTCATGAGCAAAATAGTATTGCTGAACACAAACATCATCATATTCTCGATACTACTTATTTCTTACTCTGTTCCTCATCGTTTCTGGGTTGAGGACATTCTCACTACTACTCATGTTATTAATATCATTCAATCTAGCTCTCTTTCCAGTGCTACTCCTTATAGTTGTGTTTATACACATCCTCCCCGTTATGATCTGGTCCGCATTTTTGGTTGTCGTTATTTCATTCTTCAATCTCACGAACGTGATAAATTATCTCCCAGAGCTGTTCTTTGTATCTATTTAGGAATTAGTTTGGAACATAGAGGTTATCAATGTTATGATCTTGCATCTCGTCGAGTTCATATATCTCGACACGTTCAGTTTAAAGAGGATTCTCCATTTTATTCTACTTCTGATGATTTCAATTTCCTCCATACTACTGATCATGCTTCTCTGCCAACTGCATCACCCACTTCCTTAACTCAGTTCTTTTTTCGATATCTCCCTAAAATCTCTCCATCTCCTTCTGTTGACTCTCCCTCACTCGAGCCTTCTCTTCCACCATCTGATCCCTATCATGTAGACACGACACCCACTCTAGAAAATACTATTAACCTCCATGCACCTGCACCAGCATCTTCCCCGCCTGAGGTTTCTCTTTCTCTTTATCGAGGCAAACGCCCACATGTCATGCCAGCACGGTATGCTTCGGTTACTTCCTATTCATCTATCTTTCATAATTTTTTGCTGTCATTCATACTACAGTTGAACCGAAGTCCTTTCAAGAGGCCTTTCAATTTCCAGAATGGCGACAGGCTATGACTGAGAAATTTTAGGCCTTTCAGCAAACACATACCTGAGATGTTATTCCCTATCCCTCTGGCATCTCTTTAGTTGGCAGTAAATAGGTTTATAAGGTCAAGTATCGTCCTGATGGCACCATTGAATGTCAGAAAGCTCGTTTAGTGGCTCAAGGTTTTACTCAGTAACAATGTATTGATTATGAGGAGACCTTTGCTCCTGTTGCTTAGATACCCACCGTTCGTACTCTTCTTGCGGTCGCTGCTGCTCATCGTTGGTCCTTATACCAGATGGATGTTAAAAATACTTTTCTTCATGGCTCTTTATCTGAGATAGTATATATACAACTACCTCTAGGGTCTAATATTCCTCTGGGACATGTATGTCTTCTTCGTCGTGCTGTTTATGGTCTCACGCAGGCACCACGTGCTTGGTTTGAGTGTTTTCATGATGTCGTGCTTAAGGTGGGATTTATGGAAAGTCATTAAGATGCTTCTCTGTTTGTTCGTACTACATCGCATGACAGAGTTTTATTACTTATTTATATAGATGATATGATCATTACAGGTGATGATGTGGTTGGTATACAGTACGTAAAATCTCAGTTGTAACAATATTTCCACATAAAGGATCTTGGAACTCTTTGGTATTTTCTGAGTCTAGAAATTTCTCAAGGCCCGCGGGGTGTACTACTGTTGTAATGACCGTAAACTTTCGATACTAGTTAAAATATTTTTTTGGTATTTTAAAATATTTAATTATTATTTTTAAAAGAGTGGTTGTATTTTTTTAGATTTTCTAGAATTTTCTACGATATAAAAGTCCAAGTTTTATATTTATTTAAATGATTTTAATATTTATAAATTTATTTTGTGTGATAAATTTTTTTGGAATTTATCCGTTGTGTTATCGATACTATTACATATTATTTTAAATAATACGTTGTATTATTGTTATTATTACATATTATTCGTTATTATGTTATATTATTAATTACGTATTATTTGTATAATTTATAGTATTATTTCTTCCGTTGTGTATCAGTGGTTGTATTAATACAACTGGTACATTTTTTATAGATAATTATTCCCCTCTCTCCCTCTCTCTCTTTTTCGTGCTACCCAGCAGCCAAAGAAACCCAGCCTCCCTCTCTCTTTGTTTTTTCTCTCTCTCATGTTCTCCTCACTCTCTCCTCTCGAGCTCTCTTCGTCCTCAAGAAACCTCACGCCAACCACTGCCACCAATACCTCCGGCCACCCTCCTGTCAGTCTAGCCTTCAACCGCCGCCGAACCAGCTCCTCCCCGTCGAATCCCATCTTCCTCCGACCCCACCAGCCCAGCGCCAACCGCCCCTCGGCCCTGACCCACACGCCGCAGCCGCCAACACCGTCTTCTCTCCCCTTGAGTCGTCGTCTCTGCCTCTCGCAGTTCTCCCCGACCGTCTGCAGTCCCCGAGCTTAACCATCAGCCCAACTTGCCTCCGCCCTCGCCTCCTCCTTTCCCCGCTTGCCCATCTCCACCCAGCTCCGCCTCAAGCTCAACCAGATCCAGAGCCCGACATCTTCATCTTCAACCTTCCCCACGAGCTCCCCCGCAGCTCGCCGTGCCCAGCTCCACCTCCCCTCGTCACTGTCCAACCGCCCTCAACTGACCCATTGACACTGGTCGCCGTTATCTCCACTACAACAGCCCTTCCCGTCGTCGCTCCAGCAGCCCTTAGATGACGCTATGCTCCCCCACGCCAGATCCAATCCGCACCATCGATGTCGATTCATTCGACATACCCGAGGCAAGATCTCGATATTCTTTGACTCGTCGTTTTAATTTTTAGATATATTATGAATTAATGCTTCGATTAGACTGTGATTCGATTATACTATAGTATGAAGATTTTGATAGTTGCATGGGTTTGTTGATGGTTGATATTAATAATAATAATATGATAAATAATTTAAAAGAAAATTATTTTGTAGAAAGACCAATTTTACGATATTTTTAAAAGAAAGAATATATAATAAAGATTATTTTTAGATTTATTATGGTGAGAAAAGAAGTTATTTTGAAAAAGGGGTTGGTTTTAAAGTATTATGATAATAAATATCTTAAAATAAATTATTTTGTAAAAGGATTTATTTTAAATAAATAAGTTTATGATTTTAAAAGATTAGTTATTGATATAATGAGAAACAATTTTAAAAAAGAATTGATTTGGAAAAAGATTATTTTTGAATAATTATTATGAGAAATAATTTAAGGATTTTATTTTGTAAAAGATTATTTTTGAAATAATAAATTAATGATTTTACAAGATTAGTTTAGAATTAAAATGATTTATTTTGAGTTATTATAATAATAGATATTTTAAAAGTTTTCATTATATTATAATATACGAATGTTACCTGTGTTTATCACATATTATAATGATACTGACAATTTGACACTCTTATTTATACACATAGTATTTATCTTGTTTGATATTGTGTTTGACCTGAATGACTATATAGAAGCTTGTTGTTTTATCACCTAGTTGTTATCCAATAGGAGAGAGACTGTACATGAAGACGACTCATGTTAAAGTATGATTTGTACGCGTGCTTCAAAGCATAGCTATACTCACTCGACATCGATATACCGATGTAAGGAGTCACGAGTTCCCTTGATATCAATATCTCGGTATTAGGTTTCCTTGACTATTACTATTATAGCATTGACTAGACGATGCACTCTTGATCGGACGTGTTATGGGTCACGGTTATTTTCATAGTTTTATAGAAGTCGTTCCATAGTAACTCCGTGGCTAGTGCACAATATTTCATGTACGGTCGTTTAAATTAATTTGATAACATGTGGTTATAAAGGGGAATTGGACGGAGAATATAGCATGTATATAAATAGGCACAACGCTTTCCTGTTATCGTGATATTGTGAGTTTTATATACATGGGCCAAAGGGCCAATACTTGACTTGAAGGCGACCCCAGGACAGGTTTATGGGGACCCGATTATATACAAAGATATTCTTCTCCAATTCAAATAACATGTAAAATATGTATAATATGCTTGTGTGTTTTATGGAAGACTTTGTTAGTTTTGTAGAGATGTGGACCAGTGAGTTTTTGGATGACTGGTATTCGACCCGATTACCGTATGTAGTTAGCTTTATGATTATTTTGTTTTAGTAGTGTTTTTGCATGTTAATTTTGTTGGATTTCTCATTGCATGTCCTTTTGTCATTTCTATTATCGTATTATTTTTCGCTTGAGTTTTCGTTCGCTCTATTTGTTTTGTGGGATCTTACCGTGTGTCATGCACGCTGACGTACACCTGTAGGCTGTCTAAAAATCATAGTAGATAGCTGATCCCCATCAAGCTTCAATCATGAAAGTTACAATCAGATGACTTTCATGTCAACAAATAAAAGCTGCAAATGGAGGACTTTTCACATAGATCGAGAATAATTACAATTCAACGACACTTCCGATGACTGATGAAAACTCTGTTCAGTAGCCTTCACAACCAACTGTGAGAGTTACAATCTGACGACTTTCGCACCCCATAACAGCTAAAGCAAAGATCTACGAGCAATAGTCTTCGTAACACTGTAATAGAAGAGGTTACAAATCAACAACCTCTTCCAAACGCAGAGTCCACCTCTGCACTTCTCAACTCAAAACGCACGCGGCCTGTGCGTTCTTCAGCAGACACCCAACTCTGCGCAGAGTTAAGACTCAGAACGCAAGCGGCCTGTGCGTTTCCAATCTTTGGCGGATATCAACTCTGTGTCTCAAGTCTAAGACGCAGAGTTAAGATCCAGAACGCCAATTTAGGCGTTTGACTTGTTCAAACACGAGCTGAACGGCCTCAAACCCGTTTATTCCATGTTTTGAGGGATTTTCGCCCACTTAGGAGTGGATTTAGGGGTTGGTTACACCCCTTATCCCCCTATAAATAATCGCATTACTCAACTGAGTAAGAGGTTGAAGATTTGGAGATCAAAACCGCATAAGGTTGGAATTTTTCGGCAGGAGGTTGGATTTTTCGAGATCATATTATCTTGGAACATTCATTAGCAGCTAAAGAAGGATCTGAGAGAAGATTTGTTGTTTCAACTTCATCAACAGCAAATCCACTTGGCATCTTAGCCGATTATTCGGTTTTCAACAACTCTTTTCAGAGTTTCAAACTCATTCTGAGTTCTTAAACTCGTTAAGAGTTCTCAATTAAACTTGCCATACAAGTTAATTATTCCTGTGAGACAAGACAGTCGGATCGTCAACAGAGAGCAAATTCGATGCAGGCATTCGAAGGAAGCACTCCATCGCTACCATGAAGAACCTAGTTTTAAATAAAGGGAAGAATCAAATTTATTCTCCTCTCTTTTGTAATTGAAAAATCCAATTATAACTGAGATTAAAGAAATACAAATCAATTTTTCTTTTATTTTTTTACTACAAATTTTTTCACAAACAACGCCTGTTTTCTCTGGTATACGTCAGACTTAGAGGAAGAAAATGTCCAGTTTGGAGACAAACCAGAGCTAGAGGATCCTTCGCAGGAGTGCTTTGTAGATGGAGCAGAAGAAAAAACCGAAGCTTAGTTATTCCTTTTAGTTTGATTTTGTAGCACTTTCTTTTCCTTTTGATCGGTGTATTTTTTTTATATTCTCCAGTATTTCATTCAGATAGTTTTATAATAAGGGCATGTTGACCCAAACTTTATGTCTTGGATGATATTTCTTTTATGATATGGATCATTTTATTCTGATTTTGTCTATTATATTCTCGCTATTGTGATCGGGGGCCTATACTTTTGCATTTATTTCTTGACGCTTAGCGTATTAGGTTAAGAAGAAATATTTATTTTTATTTATTCTCCTTAATCTAATACGTCACGAGCTTATTCACGTTCCGATTCCTGGGTATTTTGGGAAGTAAGGCATGACAGGTTTTAGTGGTAGCCCATGTAGGTTACGGTCCCGAATTCCTACCAGTGAGAATATAATGGATAATTTAGACTCATATCATAATTTTATCCATGAGACTATTCTTGAGCTCTTATCCTATTTTCTTGATAGATTTTATTTCGTCCCTATCTTATCACTCTTTGACTCTGGAGTTTTTCACGGTTCTTGTCCCATCGCTTCGTGATTATCCTCATTTGTATAACTTCTCTTTCCTTGTATCGGTCGTTATTATATGTGTTATTATTTTTATAACTATACTTTTTTTTATTTGACTTATATATCGTTTGATTGTATTGATTTCTGTATTATTTATTATATTATTTTATGTATCATATACAGTGTTATATTGTGTGTTTTTATCAATATATATATATATATATCATTACTTATATATTTCAATTGTTCAAATCATATCATTAAGGGTTTTGCATTGCTCTAGACTCCACATATACATTACATAGCATATTTGATATTCAGATTATTTTTTTGTATTTAAAATATACTTTGCATATCTATATTATGTATGTGTGCGTTTATCTGTCATACCACTGTTCGCGGGAAAAATCAAATCTTTCTTCATTGATATCATTGCCATCTCAATAACTGTTTATCGGTTACAAAGATCCGGTCTTTTTATAAGATCCGGTTACAATGAAAATCAAAATAAAAGAAAAGAAAGATTACAACTTTGTTTCCTTGTTTGTCGAACAAATCGCGAGCTCCTGTTTTGCGGTCGCTCGCTTTGTGGGTTGTTTGCCTGTGCCTGGGTTGTTTGCCGTGGACCACCGCGAGATCTAGATCCGGTCGGATCTACGTAGTATAACGGGTATTATTCCACCAAGGGAGATAATAGCCGGAGGGAT
>BQKN01050700.1:52498-78593 GCA_022839385.1 Asparagus kiusianus | reverse complement strand
ATATATTCATTAATCTCTCTCTTCTCTTTCTTCCCAAACACGCCGCCAACATCTCTCCTCTTCCCCGTTCTCTCTCCCGACCTCTCTCCCCTTCGCCGTCGACCGCTTTGGCCACCGCCGACCCAACCATGACCTCCCCCTCACCTACTGTTCTCTAGCCACACCCGACAACAACAACTCCACACCACCAGTCCTCTCTCCCCCTCTCTCAGCGCCCTCGTCACCACTGCCTCAACCCCATCACCTCGCGGTCAGTTCCACTAGCCCACCTCGCCCAACTCCGCCAGCCCCACCCTCTCCGGCCTCCTCCCCTCATAAACTCACCCCTGCTACCCTTGCCAAGCCGAGCACCACTACCCCTAGCCTCCTCTACCAGCCGACCCTGCTGTCCCCCGTCAACCTGAGACACCACTACCGAACCCTTGTTGACCACGTCGTCGCTGATCTCAACGCCGACAGCCCAAGCTCCACACTCCGGCAATCACCTCGCCGAGTGCCCCCACACCCAACAACCCCCTCTCTCCTCCCCGTCGAGATCCCGACGACCCCCTCCCTCCCCGGCAGCTTCGAACAACGAGCTGAACAACGATTTGTTCATTTCAGAAGACTGCAGTTCAGAGCCGACTTCGGGCCCGTTTTTCGGCCATCTTCGACCTTTGTTTCCGTCGATTTCTTTGCCGATGCGTAGCCCTTCATGTTGTCTATCACACAGTATATTCCTTTCACTTATCTACACCTCGTTATATTCGTTTGAATATCGCACGTCGCAATAACACTCTAAGTTATAATTTTAGCCGTTAATTCCGTGAAACCCATCGTAACACCGTGCAACCACCCCGACTACCCCCGCTACAGTTGACGATGTACCGAGGCAAGATCCCGCTCTCCCTGTTTCGTAGTTTGAATATTTATATTTATTATGAATTATTTGCATATCTTATATATGATGTATTTATCTGCGTGGGTTATTTGGTGAATAATATTGATTTAAATCATAGTTGTGTGATAAATAGTATTTTCGAAAATAATCATAATGAAGTGAAAGAATTTATTTTGATAACGGGATCATTTTAGAGAATTTATAATATTTAAAAAGAATTTATTTTTAGAAAAAGAATTATTTTAGAATAATAATTGATGAGAAATAATTTTAAAGAAATTATTTGGAAAAAGAATATTTATATTTTTGGAATTAATTATGATAATATAACTTCTAGTCGTAGAGCGTGACATTTTATGTGCAAAACGACATCGATTTCCAGTTTCCTTTTACCGTATTATTATGACAGAGATTACTTAATCACAGATATTTTAAAGAAATTATTTGGAAAAAGAATATTTATTTTTTTGGAATTAATTATGATAATATAGCTGATAGTCGTAGAGCTTGACATTTTATGTGCAAAACGACATCGATTTCCAGTTTCCTTTTACCGCATTATTATGACAGAGAATACTTAATCACGGATAACTTGCATGAGAAGTAGTGAGATATTAATGAGATCTGTTTACGTGTGTATTTATGCGTTGTAGACACTGTTCATGCATCCCGTATTTATTCATAGTTATTATTTGTGTCTTACGAACTTTGTTTTAATATATTCTACATGCCATGATGTTGTTGTATAGGAATAGTTTTTTTATTATATCCTTGTTATGATTGAGAACCCTTAGTAGTTCCAGCTGCAAGCTTCTATTATTATTATATTTGTTTTACCTTGGTCGTTTTACCGTTTCTTTCTCCCTTGTGGGATCTTGTCGTGTGTCATGCACACTGACGTACACCTTTTTCTCTGGTGTACATCAAATTTAGGAGATGGACAGCCTCAGTTCGGAATCGTGCAGGAGCCAGATGATTTCTTAGCAAGAGTGCCTGGCAGATGGAGTAGAAGAACAAGCTGAAGCGTAGTGGTTTTCTTCCGTAGTAGTTATGGGACATTAGAACTATTTATCATATTTTTCTTTAGTTTGTAATGGATTTTTGTATTTCTATCAATATTCCCTTTTATTATGGACTATGTTTTTTATTCCTAGTTGGACCGTTTTCGTAATAAGGATATGTTTGACCCATATTTCTTTATGATTGGGATGATTTACCATTGATGATATGTCTATTTCTTATTCTTGGTTGTTATTATATTCTTGCTATTATGATCGGGGAACTGTGACAGATATTCTTTTGCTTGATGCTTAGCGTATTAGATTGAGAAGAAAAGAAAAAGAAAAAATTAGTGTATATTTCTTCTCAATCTAATACGTCGCGCGCTTGTTCACGTTCAGATTCTCGGGTATTTTGGGAAGCGGGGCCTGATAGGTGTTTTGGTGGCCCATGCAGGTTACAGCCTCGTGTCCTCACTAGTAAGAATATAGTGGACAATTTAGATACATATCATACTTCATCCGTAAGACTACGATTAAGTTCTTATATTATTATCTAAATAACTATATATGTTTTAATTCCTATTTTTCTAATATATTCTTTTGATTTTAACCTTACTCCTCTTGATCCTCGTTTTTCTTCAGAACCATGGTGGGTACATGTGGCTATAGTTACCCGTCTAGTAGCAGTGCCCTGCCACCCGAAGTGGACCCGAACCAACTTCTGGCGATGATTCAGGGATTGGTTACAAATTAGAAGCACCTGGCTGAGCAGTTGCACAGGGAGCTGCAACACCAGCCTCCCCCTCGTCCAGAGTCTAGTGTTATAGAGTTTTGGTATATGCGACCCCCTTCCTTCTCTGGTGCTGAAGGACCTCTAGCAGCAGAGAAGTTCCTGAAGATCACTAAGACTATTCTCACGGTAACTCATACTCCCACTGCTGAATGGGTAGATCTTATGGATATTTAGCTCACCGATACTGCTCGGATATGATGGGCAGCTAAGAAGACCCATTTAGAAAGGCCAATCCTGTGGGAGACGTTCACAGAGAGCTTCAACAGAAAGTATTTTCCTCAATCGGCTCAGGACGAACTCCTACGTAGGTTTGTTAAGCTCAAGCAGGGAGGCCACTCAGTTGATGAGTATGAGGCCGAGTTCTCTTCCCTGAGTCGATATGCTCCCCACCTGGTTACAGACCCTACTATTAGGAGGCATCAGTTTCAGAAGGGTCTGGATAAGTATATCAGGTTTGCTCTGGCTGGTAGAGCGCTTACGACTCATGATGCAGTACTAGATGCAGTACGCGAGATTAAGAGCATGCAGAAGGAACCTAAAGACCCACATGTGATCCAGAGCAAAACACCAGTAGCTCTAGTCCGAAATATCGAGCGTTCCTATGACACCCCATCGTTCACACAAGGTTGTAATCCAACGTGAAACCCGGATTGTCAAACCTGGCAAGTACCAAACACCATGCTACGACATGTTTCACCATCACAGTCACTATCTCTCTAGTGGAATCAACAAATAGGTGAAGGTACAAAACAGGCAAATAATAGAAGTAGTACAAAATCATATAAGCAAAGACTAAGTATATCAATAAATGAGCTCAACTGAAATAAAATAAAAATATTTCTGAGTCTCAAATATATCTCAATACAATGAGTCAAATGAAACCTCACTAGGACACTCAGCCTCTACAAAATGAATACGACTCTAAGTCTGAACAATAAGCATAACTATACAGTGGAGCTTCAGCTACTAAGACTGTGCGACGACGACTATGCTAGAACTCCGTCATCCTGCGGCTCTTCGAAACTCTGATTTTCCTGAAAGAGATAATTTAAACAGAAAGAACAACAACAAGAGCATCAGAGTGCTATAGCAAGATCACTTCTATCCGCCCCCAGGGGAAGGGCTGCTAGATGAAATAGAGGCTCTATCTATTAAGCATAGTCTACCTATATCATTTTCCCCATATCTAATGGAGTTAATATTTAGACACCTACAAGATGAGACGTAGTACGTCGAGCAAAATAATCTAAACAAGGAAACCCTCATATATATACTATATGTCTTAAATTGTAAATCCCTAAATACCAATTCCAACTCTATGAATGAAAACAACACTCAAAAGAAATACTCCAAGCCTCAACCATATAGAACCAATGTCAAAATCTCGAACTACTTCTCAAGTAGTTGGCGCAATTATAAGAGAATATCATTCAACTAAAAAAAATCACCATATGCCATATCATGTATGTCACAAATCACAGAATGTACCCTACTCATGGGTAATCTAACATGGGAGTAACTACAACTGATAATATATATGCGTGCATCTCCTTGTGCAATAGTGATACTCTTGTAATATTTTTACTCAATCGCTTTGCGGTAATAGGTTTTGTCTCCCTATTCCGTATACATGAAATGACGATACATTTATAATACTCTTACTCAATCGTCCTGCGAAAATAGGTTTTATCTTCCTATTCCGGATACATGAATAATGATACTATTGTAATACTATTACTCAATCGTCCTGCGAAAATAGGTTTTTATCTCCCTATTTCGGATACATAAAATGACTATACTCTCCCATATGTATTCACCAGCTCAACATGGCACAAAAATATGTTAAAATAACATAATGTAAGTGTATGTACACATATCTCGGTGTGCGTGTCCATAACTGGTGTTCACCTTCATCTCAGGTGTTAAACAACTCTTAAGCGTCATAATATATCAGCACAAGATCGAGAAACTCTCTCCAAAACCAAACAAAGCCAAACAAACATGCACATGCCAAAGACTGAGTGGTGGTCAACTGCACATGTACGGTGGTCGACCGCGACGGATTCCAGGGCCTACCCAGGCCTCTGTCCTGCACAAGGTCGACCGCTGCTCACATCGCAGTCGACTGTGTCCAAACATTTCAGAACATGCAGGTTTCTGCATAGTGTTCAGTTCGTGTTGTGATTTAGGATTCAAACTTGTTTAACTCATACTGAAACATATATAAAATGTTGTAAACATCAAATCATCATCTCTAGGAATCATATCACATATTTAACATGATTATTTGCAACAAGAAACATGCTTAACCCTTAAACTTGCATAAAACATAAAACAAACTCTTGTGTTAATCAAATTAGGGTTTCTCAACCTAATTAACCAAATTCTTCAATCTAAAGCATGAACTTTTAACATATTAAACATAAGCATGATTGTCAAACAACTTAGAAAAGTTAAACATTCATTTAACCTTATTTTTAACACTTAGGTATCACAAACATTGGGTTTTCTCATCCACATGTAAACTCAATTAAAATGTCAAATTAGGGTTTAAACATGATTAGACCATGATTAACAAGATAAAAACAAAATTTTGAAGAACCCTAATGATTATGATCATGTTTCTATTATAAACAGTGAGAAAAAACATATAGATCTAACATTTGTTTAAGATCTAACAACAAAAATCTAATTTTTTCACATTAGATTAAGATCTAAGCATGTAAACACAAATTAAACTTCTAAGCTAGTTATTTAACTATGGGGATGAGTTTGGATGCAAGTGATCTTGCCTTTGCACGTGAACACGCCTCTAAAACGAACAACAAAAGATCCCTCGACTCCCAACGTTACAATTCCTCGCCTTTCCTTCGACAAACACCCCGAGATCTCTCTCAAAATTCATAATTAGGGTTAGGATTTGAGGAGGAAGGTTGCTGGTGTTAATCTCACGTGAAAGAGGGTTAAACAAGCTTTAAAAAGAGTATATATACATAGGGTAACAACTGGGTTAGGTATAAATAAAACCCAACCCGAAACAAACCTAGCAGAAACAGATTCGCCCAGTGGTAGACCGCCATGGTCGACTGCGCAGGTTTCTGTGTCATGCTCAGACTGGGGTTTGGTAAAAAGACTATAACTTTCTCATTCGATCTCAGAATGAGGTGATCTAAGATTGTTGGAAAGATATTAAAGAGACCTACAACTTTGATCTTTTACACTTTTCCAGATTCTGACTGAAATGTGTGTAAAACATAGAAACTCTCAACTGGTCATTATTCCTAGATTTTTACTCTTGGTATTTGTGCATGTTTTGTGCATTTGCACTCATATATTCACAAATATACATTGAATTGATCTCAAATCAATTCTTATCATACTCAAACATCAAAATATATTATTTCACCATATAACATATTTATCATTATTTATCACAAAATATTTAAATTTATAGGGTTTTACATTCTTCCCCCTTAAAAGAATTTCGTCCCTGAAATTACGCAATCGTATCTTAGGAATTAATAATATAAGAAAAGCACTAAGAGGGGATAATCCAGACAAGGAAACTCTCTTGTACACATCTCATATCATTAATCCCTAGATATGAATCACTAGCAATATGCTTAACAATCTAAAATATGAATACTCACACTTAAACCCTAACTAAACGGAACTAGTACGTCGGGTGAAAAATCCAAACAAGGAACCCCCCATATATATACCATGTGTTCCGAATGATTAGGAGCTAAGTGTTAATACCCTCATTCTAGCGTTAAATATAAATATGACCGTATAGAACAAATTAAAAATCATAAACATCAATAACCTATAACCAAATCACTTTACCCACACGAACAGTTGCGGGTAGTTGCGATGCAT
Organism: Asparagus kiusianus; assembly: GCA_022839385.1. Taxonomy (NCBI): domain Eukaryota; kingdom Viridiplantae; phylum Streptophyta; class Magnoliopsida; order Asparagales; family Asparagaceae; genus Asparagus; species Asparagus kiusianus. The sequence continues at coordinate 72,040 of BQKN01050700.1, read as the reverse complement.
ATCCTCCTCGCACTCCGAAGAAGCCTCCTCAGCTCTTTTCCATTTCTATTGAACTTTAACTTAAGTTATTACTTTCTTACTAAGCCTCTCGTCCTCTCTAGCAAGAATATAACCTCTGTTGTTCCTCGTCGCGTAATTGCTTTTTAATTATCAAAACATAAAAAACATCGTGTATACTCGACATCGATGCTAGAAGATCTAGCCCATACAAAACGACTCCAAAAATGTTCAACTCTCATGAACAGACTAATATATCTCGGGGTAAAACTTCCCCGTCTACCGAGTCGCTAAACTCGTCGACGATATTTTTAATAAGACATAGTCCCCAATCTAGAACTCTAATTGTCATCGTCTTTAGTCTGCGTAACTCTTCCGACGACTATGCGCTGCAAGAATGCTCTCCCAAATCTCTGCTATCTTCCCTGTATTCTGCCTCACAAGCTCCCGTCTAAGCAATAAACTTTCTTGTAATTCTGCCTAATGAATAAGCAATCTATAATACCTCCCGTATCATGCCTCATACGGTGTCATGCCAATAGTCTATGATAAATGATATTATAATCACGCTCAATAAATGGGATATGATCCTCCCAGCTATCCTGCAAATCTATAATACATGTTTGCTATATATTTTCTGACACTTGGTTTACTCTCTCTGTTTGTCCATCCATCTGTGGGTGGACAACACTAGAATATCACAACTGGCTACCGAATAAATCCTGGAACTCCTTTAGAAGTGCCTCTTCACAACTTTGTACATTTTCATTGTACATGTATACACTGTATATCTGGTATGATGCGCCTCAACTATCGCAAAATATAAGCTATACCCTCTGGGTTTGTATCAAAACACTTCCTAGTCCTGCTAATAACGTATCCACGTAAACGACAAATGTTGTATCACTGCTCAAAAAAGTTAAAATTATTACTGTAGTCTATCTAGCCTTAATAGTCTCAAAGGCTTCCTGACACTCTGTGCCTAAAAAAAACTACACACCCTTCTTCATAAGATGTGTAAGTGCTATCACAATCTTCGAAAAATCCCGAATGAACTTTCTTTCATACCCTACCAAAACTATGAATCTCTGTAATGGTTCTTAGTGGCTCCCAATCAAGTACAACACCAACAATGGTTGGATCCACTATTATGCCCCCTGCTGATGACGCGGTCTAAAAAAATTTTGACCTCTGATAGTCAAAACTCGTATTTGTTAAACTCAGTGTATCACTGATACCTCTAATCTCGACTGTCCGCTATGCCCGCAATGCCAATAGAGGATGCTACTCGTGTTCTGTCTCTGATCTCGAAAAGATAAGGATGTAATCAATAAAACGACTACGAACTGGTCCTAACATGGACAAAAAACCCGCTTCATCAAATCCATGAATACCACAGGTGAATTGGTCATCCCAAATGGCACGACAATAACTTAAAAGACCCATATCGAGTCAGAAAATACGGTTTTGAAAATATCCATTTACCACACTCGCAACTGGAAATAACTAGAACGAAGATAAATCTTCAAGAAATATTACACTGCCCGCAGCTGGTGGAACAAGTCATAAATCCTCGATAATGGATACCTGATCCGGATAGTGACTTACTCAACTCATGATAATCGATACACAATCGCATGCTATAGTCCTTCTTCCCCACGAAGCGTGTTGGTCTCTTTGTTTTTATGATGTTTAATGAACAATTTACCGCTAATGTTGTTTGTCTAGTATTTGCGTTTATTTATTTATTATAGACAAAAAACAAGTTAGAGGATGGATGGAGTCAAGCATTCACGATCATATCCAATGGAGGTTGGCGGAATAGTGGAGTGAAGCTACACAATTTAAGTTAAAGATCCAAGTTCATGTTAGCCCTTATGTTTTGATGATGTTTTACAACCACCATTATCGGTACTAATTGCTTGTTGAGTGATAATGTAGTTAATATATATATCAAGCATATTAGTACCCTACATGGAGGATTGGATGGAATATGATCTACAACGATGATATCCAAAGGAGGAGGAGACATAATGATGAAGCAACGTTCATTCAAGAACATCAAATGCTATAAGAAGCTTCATCAAACTCAAGCTATATCAAGACTCAAAGAATTGTATTCTACGTGAGGATATTAGCTAGTTTTTATTTTCTCTCTAGTGCTAGAATGTAGGCAAGGAGTTTAGATTTTATTTGAAGCTATTGGGATATCACACACACGTTTTCATACTTAGATTTTTGAGCATTTTCACAAAATATTATTTTTTACAAGTATGAGGACCTATTCGTAAAATTCATTTTCCAAACAAATTGTTTTTAGTGTTAAAAACATTTTATAAAGTTTCACAATTTTTGGAAGTCAATTAAATATTTTACAGAATTTTTAAGAGAGTCAAAAATCAGTTTTTTCGTTTGTATCAGTTTGCGGTCGACCGCTACGGCCGACCGCACCTGAGTTCATTTGTCAGTGGGTAGCAGAAACCACGGTCGACCACCACGGTGGACCGTGAGCTCGAGATTTCCCATGGTCGATCGCCACGGTCGACCGCAGAAGTCTTTGGACATTTTCTCTGTTTCTGAGTTGGCTGGCGGTCGATCGCGAATATTATACGGTCGACCGCCGCTTGTTTTCAAACGGTCATTTGGTACAGATTTCTGCACCAATTTTTCCTGGATTTGGGGGATTAGGGTATGGGTTAAACAACTGTATTTTCTCTTATTTAAACCCCCTATACTCCTTCTTCCTCAAGTGTCACAAACCATTAAAAAACCAGATATTTTCTTTTACTGAGAGCCAAAAATTTCAAACATGTTTTTCTGTGTTTTCCTGTGTTCACATCCCAGCTTTTGTGTAATCTTTCTCCTTGCTATAGGGACATTGTAAAGAGAGAGTTTTTACACCATTACTACTGTTGAGAGCTTGATCTTGTGAAGATCAACTGTGTGGGAGTGTGATCTTGTGGTGATCAACTGTGTAGTTGTGAGATTTTTTGGAGATCGTTTTGTAGAAGAAGTTTCGGCTTCCAAACCGAGTTGTGTAGTGGATTTCTCCTCGAGAGTGGGGAGCGGGGATGTAGGTCAGCGGGCCGAACCTCGTTAACACATCGCGCGTCACTTGGATAATGATTTCTCACTCTATCTCCTTTATATTTGTTGTTCATTATTATGATGTATTGCTTGCCTTAATTTTATTGCATAATTGTAGCCTTAATACCCTAATCACCCCCCTCTAGGGGTCCAACAATTGGTATCAGAGCTTGGTCTCTATATTAGTTTTTGGTCTAACCACCTTAGAGAAAAGATCATATGGAGGCTTCAATAAATGTGCATATGTTAGAGGGACAATCCACAACTAGACCACCACTTTTTACCGGTAGTAATTTTGCTTATTGGAAGGCTAGGATGAGGATTTACCTTCGTTGCATTGATCTTGACATCCTAGAACTCATAGAGAAAAAATATGTAGAAAAGCCCAAAGCCGGGACTATGACCGATGGAGAAAGGCACCAAGCCAATCTTAATGCAAAGGCTATGAACGCCTTAATTTGCGGTCTTCCCCCAATGAGTATAATAGGGTTTCCACGTGTGCAACCGCATACGAAATATGTGTGAAATTGTATATTACACATGAAGGAACCCCCCAAGTTAAGGAATCCAAAATTAGTGGACTTATGCATGAATATGAGTTGTTTAAGATGCTTCCTATTGAATCCATTGATGCTATGTTTTCTCGCTTCACTAACATAATCAATAAATTACATGGTCTTGATAAGAAATTAACTATCCAAGAGACGAACTACAAGATCATTCGTTTATTGACTCTAATATGGGAATCCAAAGCTACGGCCATAGAGAAAGCTTATGATCTCATCACTCTAGCTCTCGATGGCCTCATCGGCAAGCTTAAGGTTCATGAGAAAAAGCTCAAGGGAAAGGAGAAGGAGGAAGTGCCCCTACGGGAAGTTGAGGAGACATCACCAAAGATGAAGACCATAGCTCTCAAAGAAGCTAGTGACAACTCCTCATCATCATCATCGGAGAGTGAAGTTGATTTTTCTAGAGAAGTGGCTCACCTCTCTAGAAGAATTTCTAGACTCATTAAAATGAACAAGAAGTTTAATTCTCGATCTAACAATAAATTTTCTTCACGTGTAGGAAAATGTTTTGAATGCAATGAATCGGGTCATATCGCCAAGGATTGCCCCAAACTCAAGGAGAAATACATGAAGTACAAGAAGAAGAAAGCCATGTATGTCGGATGAGAAGAATCCGAACCAAGTGATTCGGATAGCAATGAAGAAGGAGCTAAACTTGCTCTTCATGATCCCAACATTTGCTTCATAGTCTATGAAAAAGAGGTAGTTTCCGACACCGAAAGTGAATCTTTTTATATGCAATGTGATCTAGCTACGGCTTTAGAAGAATTGAATGTTGAGTTTAAAAGGATGTCAAAAGAATTTTCTTCCTTTAAAAAGTTGCATGCTTCTTGTGATGCCTAACTAGAACAACTACAAACCTCTCTTGCATTAAAAGATGAATTGCTAGGGGATCTTGATTTTAAAAATAAACAATTAAGATCCAAGATTGAAAGACTAGAAATTAAGAGTGGTAGGATTAGACCCACTCATAACTATGCTAATCATCATCACCATGGTAGAAATAGATTTCATAGATCTTTTGCTCCTACACACAAGAGAAATTTTGTGTGCACATATTGCATGAAACGTGGTCATATTTCTACTCATTGTAGGATCAAAGATAATCATGATTTTTATGGCATGACATGGGTACCCAAAGGTACCAAGCTTACTAACCACCAAGGACCCAAGATTTGGGTACCTAAAGTTACTACACCTTCATCGCTTGTAGGGAACATCACGGCAACGACGTAGAGAGATGTGGTACCTTGATAGTGGTTGCTAACATCATATGACGGGCAACAAAGAGCTATTTGCAACCCTATCAAGGATTGAAGGAGGTAGCGTCTCCTTCAGTGGTGGAGAGAAAGGTAAAATCATTGGTATTGGGTGTATTGGTAAGACACCCTCTCCCATTATAGAAGATGTTTATTTGGTTAATGGCTTGAATCATGATATTCTTAGCATTAGCCAATTGAGTGATAAAGATTTTGATATTTCCTTTAAACCGGACAAATGCATTATTAGTATGAATGAAAAAATTATTTTTGTTGCTAATCGAAAATCTAATGTGTACATTTTTAAGATGAATGAATTAGTGAATCAAGATGTGGAGTGTCTTGCGGCAATTGATGAAAACCCTTGGATTTGGCATAAAAGGCTTGGACATGCAAACATGGAATTGATATCCAAATTGTCCAAGAGGAATCTTGTTAAAGGGTTACCAAACTTGCATTTCATCAAAGATACCATATACGAAGATTATGCTAAAGGTAAACAAACTAAGTCTACCTTCAAATCCATCAATGAGGTATCAACTTCTAAACATTTGCAATTACCTCATCTTGATTTATTTGGTCCTATGCGTGTTACCTCTCTTGGAGGCAAACACTATGTTTTTGTTATAATTGATGATTTTTCTCGTTTTACATGGACAATCTTTCTTGCTAGTAAAGATGAATGTTATAATGAGTTTTCAAATCATGTTAAGAGAATTGAAAATGAAAAAGATTTGAAAATTATTAAAATAAGAAGTGATCATGGTGGTGAATTTCAAAATATCTCTTTTTATGATTTTTGTACAAATCGTGGTATAACTCATGTGTTTTTCGCTCCAAGAACACCACAACAAAATGGTGTTGTTGAACGGAAGAACCGAACCATACAAGAGATGGTACGAACTATGTTAAACTCCTTTGATTTGTCTAAATATTTTTGGGAGGAAGCCGTCAATATGGCTTGCCATGTTTTAAATCGTGTTTTGATTAGACCAAAGCTTAAGAAAACTCCTTATGAACTATTTTATGGAAAAACTCCGTTTATTGGTTATTTTCGTATCTTTGGTTGTAAATGTTTTATTTTAAACACAAAAGATCACCATGATAAATTTGATTCCAAAATTGATGTTGGCATTTTCTTAGGATATGCACCTCGAAGTAAGGCTTATAGGATCTTTAACAAACGAACTCTTGTTGTTGAAGAATCTATAAACGTACTTTTGATAATACTAATATTGGTTCACAAGTGATTTTGCCTAGGAAAGATGATGATGATGTTGAGGGAGGATTGGAACTTTTGCAACCTATAAATACACCCTCAATAGAAGCACAAAAATATGTGGAAAGCACCAACACTCATGTACAAGAAGAACTCCCCAAAGCATGGAAATTCGTATCAAATCATCCAAAGGAGCAAATTATTGGGAGTCCTTTACAAGGGGTTGTTACTCGCTCAAAGGCTTTGACTGAGTGTGGTAATGTTGCTTTTCTACCTCAATTAGAACCTAAGAAGGTTAATGATGCTTTGAATGATGAATTTTGGGTTTTAGCTATGCATGATGAACTAAACAATTTTCGAAGAAATGATATTTGAAAACTAGTTCCTAGACCTAACAATGCTAGTGTTATTGGAACAAAATGGGTTTTTAGAAACAAACTTGATGAACATGGTATTGTTACTAGAAATAAAGCTCGTTTAGTTGCCCAAGGATACAATTAAGAGGAGGGCATAGACTATGATGAAACCTTTGCACCGGTTGCAAGGTTAGAATCAATTAGGATGTTTTTGGTATTTGCAAGCTTTAAAGATTTCAAATTATTTCAAATGGATGTTAAAAGCGTCTTTTTAAATGGTTTTATAGAAGAGGAAGTATATGTTGAGCAACCCCCCAGCTTTATAGATCATGCTTTTCCTAATAATATTTTCCGGGTTCATAAAGCTTTATATGGGTTGAAACAAGCTCCTAGAGCTTGGTATGCTCGCCTCTCTAGTTTTTTCTTGTGAATGGTTTCTCTAAAGGAAAAATCGATAATACTCTTTTTGTGAGAAAAAGAAAAAATGATTTTATTTTAGTGCAAATATATGTTGATGATATCATTTTCGGTGCTACTAATGAATCTCTTTGCAAGGATTTTTCTAAAGTTATGCAAGATCATTTTGAGATGAGCATGATGAGAGAGCTCACATTCTTTCTCGGGCTCTAAGTCAAGCAAACTAAGGATGAGATATTCATTTCTCAAAGCAAATATGCTAGAGAATTTGTGAAGAAATTCAATTTGGAGAACTCTAAGCATGCACCAAAACCCATGAGTACAAGTGTCAAGCTTGATGCGGATAATAGTGGTGAGGATGTGGACCAAAAACTATACCGAGGTATGATAGGTAGTCTTCTTTATCTCACCGCTAGTAGACCCGATATCATGTTTAGTGTGTGTGCATGTGCACGTTTTTAAGCTTCTCCTAAAGTATCTCATTTGATTGCCGTTAAGAGAATTATTAAATATGTGCATGGAACTATTGATCTTGGTTTATTTTATCCAAAGAGCACCTCTTTTGATTTATATGGTTTTTGTGATACCGACTTTGCCGGATGTAAGGTAGATCGCAAGAGTACGAGTGGAACATGCCAATTCTTGGGAAATTTTTTTGTTTCTTGGGCTTCCAAGAAATAAAATTTTGTTGCATTGTCCACTACGAAAGTGGAATACATTGCCGCCGGCTTATGTTGTGCCCAAGTATTGTGGATGAAACAAAGCTTAGTTGACTATGATTTAAATTTTCAAAATATAAAAATCTTTTGTGATAACACTAGTGCTATTAATATTTCAAAAAATTCGGTTTTGCATTCTAGAACCAAGCATATTAATGTGCGCCATCATTTCTTACGCGATCATGTAGAGAGACAAGATGTATCCCTTGTGTTTGTTGACAAAAAATCTCAATTAGCGGATATATTTACCAAGCCTCTTGGTGAAGATGATTTTTGTCGCATAAGAAATGGTTTGGGCTTATGCACTATGTGAAAGTTCTATTTGCTTGCTTAATTAGTTGTATTTCACATGCATTTTTGTTTATTTTTTTACCCTATTTTGATGGTGACAAAGGGGAGAGAAATCACCTCATTTGTGCACATAGTAAGGGGGAGCTCATCGATAGGGGGAGCTACTATCTATAAGCTATATTTATTTTGCTCCTATATAATGGTTGGTTGTCATCATCAAAAAGGGGGAGATTGTTAGCCATTATATTTTGATGATGTTTTACAACCACCATTATCGGTACTAATTGCTTATTGAGTGATAATGTAGTTAATATATATCAAGCATGTTAGTGCCATACATGGAGGATTGGATGGAATATGATCTACAACGTTGATATCCAAAGGAGGAGGAGGCATAGTGATGAAGCAACGTTCATTCAAGAACATCAAATGCTATAAGAAGCTTCATCAAACTCAACCTATATCAAGACTCAAAGAATTGTATTCTACGTGAGGATATTAGCTAGTTTTTATTTTCTCTCTAGTGCTAGAATGTAGGCAAGTAGTTTAGATTTTATTTGAAGCTATTGGGATATCACACACACGTTTTCATACTTAGATTTTTGAGCGTTTTCACAAAATATTATTTTTTACAAGTATGAGGACCTATTCGCAAAATTCATTTTCCAAACAATTTATTTTTAGTGTTAAAAATATTTTACAACGTTTCATAATTTTTGGAAGTCAATTAAATATTTTACAGAATTTTTAAGAGAGTCAAAAATCAGTTTTTTCATTTGTATCAGTTTGTAGTCGACCGCCACGGTCGATCGCGCCTGAGTTCATTCGTTAGTGGGCAACAGAAACTTTCACGGTTGACCACCGCGGTCGACCATGAGCTCAAGATTTCCCACGGTCGACCGTCACGGTCGATCGCAGAAGTCTCTGGACATTTTCTCTGTTTCTAAGTTAGCTCGCGGTCGATCGCGAATATTATATGATCGACCGCCGCTTGTTTTCAAATGGTCATTTGGTACAGATTTCTGCGCTGATTTTTCCTGGATTTGGGGGATTAGGGTATGGGTTTAAACAGCCATATTTTCTCCTATTTAAACCCCCTATACTCCTTCTTCCTCAAGTGTCCCAAGCCATTAAAAAACCAGATATTTTCTTTTACTGAGAGCCAAAAATTTCAAACCTGTTTTTCTGTGTTTTCCTGTGTTCACATCCCAGCTTCTGTGTAATCTTTCTCCTTGTTATAGGGACATTGTAAAGAGAGAGTTTTTACACCATTACTACTGTTGAGAGCTTGATCTTGTGAAGATCAACTATGTGGGAGTGTGATCTTGTGGTGATCAACTGTGTAGTTGTGAGATCTTGTGGAGATCATTGTGTAGAAAAAATTCCGGCTTCCAAACCGGGTTGTGTAGTGGATTTCTCCTCGAGAGTGGGGAGTGGGGACGTAGGTCAACGGGCCGAATCTTGTTAACACATCGCGCGTCACTTGGATAACGATTTCTTATTCTATCTCCTTTACATTTGTTGTTCATTATTATGGTGTATTGCTTGCCTTAATTTTATTGCATAATTGTAGCCTTAAGACCCTAATCATCCCCCTCTAGGGTCCAACAGTTCAAGCTTCATCCGCAAGTGTACCAAGTCAAGCTTATTGAAGATCAAGATTGCTTGGGTAACATTTAGTTTATGTGTTATATTATGTGTGTTGGTACTTTAAGCTCAATATAATATGCACACACATTTTATTGGTTTCTTTATATATATATTTATATAGTTATATATATAACATAAGTTAAGTTTTGGTTTCTATGTATATTTAGTTATATATATACATACATGGTTTTGAGTTTTCAAGTTTTAATATGAAACAATTGAATACAATTGAAAATACATTTTTTATTTCATACTTATATGCGTATATATGATTTCATCAATAATAACTTTATTTAGTTCAATGAAATCGTATTTATTATTTTCGAAAAGTTTGCAAAATATGCAATTTTGTAAAAATATTGTATTCTCAATTTTTAGAATTAATAATAATCATATACATCTTTTATTAAGTCTACAAAATCATTTTGTCATGATTCAAAATATGGTTAAGCTAAAATGTCAAAACTCATGTGTTTACATTTTCCTGTTTTGGATTATTTTGCAAAATAATGATATTTTTCATTTGGGCGGTTCTTTTTGAAAATCAGTCTTTGTAGCATGTTTATTATCATGTCCACAATCATTTTTCAAAGTTTTACATTTTTTGGAATTTATTTGATATTTTTAAACAGGGTTTCAAAATTAGAAAACTGTTTTAAATCTGAATTTTTCATGTGTCAGTTTGCGGTCGACCGCCACAGTCGATCGCCTTGAGTCCAGAGACTCAGTAAGTGTTTTTATGGCTCACGGTCGACCGTGGCGGTCGATCGGATGAAGTCCAGAGTATTTCGCGGTCGACCGTCGCGGTCGACTGTCTGTTGTCCAGAGCCCTTTCTTTGTTTCTGTGCTGCTCGCGATCGACCACGAGATTCCCACGGTCGACCGCCGAACTATCCGTTAGACTCCAATGACTATTTCCAGCTGTGTTTTTTGGGGGCTTTGTTATCATTTTAGTGGGGTGTTTGCTAAAGTTTTAAGTGAGTATAAATACCCCCATTGCTCTCTTCTTTCAGTAGTAACTAAGAGAGGGTTTTAAACCAAGTTTAAAAGAGTTTCATCAAGGGTTTAAGTTTTTGTTTAAGTGTGTTTAAAAGTTTTTAAGCATTTGAGAGTTTGATTTTGGGAAATCGATTTCACAAGAGCTTGAGGAGATTGTCTATTGGTGTTTGAGCATCCAACCATCCTCCCTCGATCTCTTGATCTATTGAGAAGTTTTCTAAACTCTATTTCTAGCTCTTTTTTATATATTTGATTATCATTGTTATTAAGCTAGAATTATATTGAGTTTAGTTTTTTGATTTATTTCTCCTTGTTTACACACACACAACCTTCGAGCTTATTGTATTTACATTCATAGTATAATTGGGTTGTGGGATTGTGTAACTTAGAGAGTGAGCTTATAATTCGTTCTCATCCATTATAGAGAACAAACACTTTGTATTGTGCTTAATTGTGAGATTTACTTTGTATTACACTAGTACACCGAGAGGAGTGTGTGGTGAGAGTTGAGGTTGCTTCCAAGAGGAGTTGCGTCGGTTGACGAACCTAGGGAGAGGTTGTATCCGAGCACTTAAGGAAGGACACAGAGAGACCAACGCTTAGAGGGTGTGGAGTGTAGTTACATTGTGTTATTGTATGGTGTAAATGTTATTCGGGTGATCGTAGAAAACCCGGTTGTGTTAGTGGATTTCTCCCCGGGAGTGGGGAGCAGAGACGTAGGACGGAAGGTCCGAACTCCGTGATCATATCGTGTGTTTGAGTTTGCTTTGGCGCACTTGCTCTTATGTTTATATTTCTTGTCGTCATTGTCCATTGCTCATTATTTATATCATCCACTATCTTGTTTATATTGTTTACCCTTGTGTATATCACTTATCCTAGCTCACATATCTTATTGTATTTTATACTTGCTAGGATAACTTGTTAATTAGTTTTAATTAGCATAAAATCTGATTAGATTAGCATAAGACCCTAATCACCCCCCCTCTAGGGTCTAACAATTGGCATTAGAGCTTGGTGCTCTTTGATTTAAGGTCTAATCACCTTGAATTACTTTGAGACTTTGAAGACTAAGTTGACTACAGCGCCAGTTTTGACCATTCCTAGCAGTGATAAGACCTTCGTAGTCTACACAGATGCATCGTTAGCGGGTCTAGGAGGTATTTTGATGCAGACCCAGAGGGTAGTAGCATACATTTCACGCCAGTTGAGAACGTATGAACAGAACTATCCCACACATGATTTGGAGCTAGCAGCAGTAGTCTTTGCATTGAAGACATGGAGACACTACCTGTACGGGGTATAGTTTGAGCTATTCACAGATCATCAGAGCTTGAAATACCTCTTCTCTCAGAAGGAACTAAATCAGAGACAATGATGATGGGTTGAGTTCATTAAGGATTATGAGTTCGCGATTCAGTATCACCCGGGGAAGGTGAATGTCGTAGCAGACGCATTGAGTAGGAAGCATCATCATAGGATTGCAGCTTTGAGATGCTCGTTATATCGAGATCTCCACACACTTAGCCAGTTCGACTTTAGACCGGAGATTGGCTGGAGCAGCGCATTTTTAGGAGCTTTATCCGTACAGCCATCTTGGAGTGACAAAGTAGCCAGAGCTCAGTTGGACGACTCTTGGATTCAAACCCGAAAGAGAGAGATTTCCAAAGAGCCAGAGGCTAATTGGACCGTTGGAGTAGATGGAGGACTTCAGATGAAGGGCCGATTAGTAATACCAGCTAATGCTCAACTGAAGAAGGATTTATTCGACGAAGCGCGTCGTACCAGGTATACAGTGTATCCAGGCACAACGAAGATGTACAAGGATCTAAAGAGATATTTTTGGTGGAGCGGCATGCGTAGAGAGATTACAGAATATGTAGCTAAGTGTTTTACCTGCCAGCAAGTGAAGACAGAACATCAGAGACCGACATGAACCCTACAGCCTTTACCCATTCTGAAGTGGAAGTGGACAGATATTTCTATGGACTTCATTATAGGATTGTCGAGATCGAAGAAAGGGGATGATTCAGTTTGGGTGGTAGTAGATCGGCTAACAAATTCAGCACATTTCATACCAGTAAAGATGACATACACAGTAGAGACGTATGCACGGATATTTATTCAGGAGATCATGAGATTACATGGAGTTCCAGAGACGATTGTGTCAGATCAAGGCTTGGTTTTCACTTCACATTTTTGGAGAAGCTTCCAGAACTCTTTCGGTAGCAGATTATCTTATTCTAGTGTGTTTCACCCGCAGACGGATGGGCAGACGGAGAGAGAGTACCAAATATTGGAGGACATGTTGCACGCATATGTCATTGATTTCCAGGGTAGCTGGGAGGACCACATCCCATTAATCGAATTCACTTATAATAATAGCTACCAAGCGACTATTGGGATGGCACCGTACGAAACATTGTACGGGAGGACTTTTAGATCACCTATTTGTTGGACAGAACCAGAGGATAGCCTATTGCTTGGACCAGAGCTTGTGAGGCAAACTACGAAGAAGGTAGCAATCATTCGAGAGCGCATTCTTGCAGCGCAGAGTCGTCAGAAGAGTTATGCAGATCATAGGCGACGACCGTTGGAGTTCTAAATTAGGGACTGTGTTATTGAAAATATCACCAATGAAGAGAGTTCAGCGTTTTGACAGACGAGGAAAACTTGCCCCGAGGTATATTGGACCATTCTTGATTATTGAGCGTATTGGAGCTATTTCATATCGGCTAGACCTACCAGCATCCATGTCGAGCATACACGATGTTTTTCATGTTTCGATGCTTAAGAAGCACCTACGCGATGAGGAGGACTAGCGAGTATTAGACACACCAGAGATCGAGATTCAAGAGGATCTGACTACTATTGAGATTCATGTATGTATTCTTACCAAGGAGGACAAGAAGTTGAGAAACAAGGTGATACCTTTAGTTAAAGTTCAGTGGAATCGGAGAGGAGCTGAGGAGGCTTCTTGGGAACGCGAAGAGGATATACGTCACGACTACCCACACCTGTTTGAGCAGGTAAATTAAATTTAGTATGACTTGTTTATGATTTGTGGCTACCTGTATGGTAATATTTATACTTAACGCTAAAATGATGGTATTAACACTTAACTCCTAAGTACTCGGAACATATGGTATATATATGAGGGGTTCCTTATTTGGATTTTTCACTCGATGTACCTGTTCCATTTAGTTAGGGGTTAAATGGGGGTATTTGCATTTTAGACTGTTAAGTATAGACATTGAGGATGATTCTCGGGAGCACGAAGATGTTATGCATCGCGACTACCTGCACCTACTGAGAAGGTGGATTGATTAATGTATGTGATTATTTGTATGGTTATATTTACATTTAATGCTAGAATGGAGGTATTGACACTTAACTTCTAATCATTCGGAACACATGGTATATATATGGGGGGTTCCTTGTTTGGATTTTTCGCCCGACGTACTAGTTCTGTTTAGTTAGGGTTTAAGTGAAAATATTGGCATCTTAGATATTTAAATGTAGATATTGCTATGTTCATATCTGGAGACTAATGATGCGAGATGTGTATGTAAGGGTTTTCTTGTCTAGATTATTCCCTCAACGTGCTTTTCTGGCATTATTAATCTATAAGATACGAATGCGGAATTTCGGGGACGAAATTCTTTTAAGGGGGGAAGAATGTAAAACCCCGTAATACTAAATATTGTGAGATATAATAATAAACATGTTATATTATGATAAATAATGTTTATTGATATTTGAGTATGCTAGGAATTTATTTGAGATTAATCCGATACATATATATGAATATATGAGTACAAATGCACAAAACATGCACGAGAAAAAAATCTGGGAAAAATGACCAGTTAAGAGTTTATATATTTTACACAACAATTTACTTAGAATCTGGGAAAATACAAAATTCCAAATTTGTAGGTATTTTCAACAGCTTTCCAACAAATCTTATATTACCTCATTCTGAGGTCGGACGTGAAAGTTATTACCAAAATACCGAAGGTTATTTTCCTAGTCAGACTAGGTTTCCAGGTTCGGGTCAAACGGGTTTATTTCAGGTTTGCATATATATATATATATACTTATGTTTTCATAAAAATTATCATCCTTATATTAGATTTCAAACCCTAACAGACCCTATTTCTCTCTCTAAAGCCCTAACCCTAAAATTGAGAATTTTGAGAGCTTTGTTAAGCAAATATCGACACAAGGGCGAGATCGTCGACGTGTAGCAAGGAGAAAACGTGTTGTTTGCACTTCTAATTACTTGTTGTTTATCTCAGAGACTTAGAACAATATTTAAGGTAAGATCATCTTCATCCAAACCTATCTCCATAGTTAAATAACTAGTTTAGATGATTAATATGATGTTGAATATGTGTTTTCATGCTTTAATCTTAACCTGAGGTGTTAAAAGTCATTTTTTATAGTAAACTTTAAAACAAATGCTAGATGAATAATCTTTTTTTGTTGTTTATGATAGTATCATGATCATGATCATTAGGATTTTTCATAATTTTATTCATATATGAGAAATTTAAGTGATGTACTATATATATGTTTTTCTGCAGAAAACTGCAGCACTTATATAATATTTAATTAAGAGTTTAAGATAGCAAAAAAAGTCAAAATTTAACCAAATTAGTTTTATATAAAATCTATATGTATCTAGTTTCTAAAACAGAAAACCATTCTTAAAAAGACTTTGTATAGGGAAAGATATGTTATGTTTACTAATAACATGTCCTGTAGAAAACGGCTGCACATATATAATATTTAACTAGAGATTTGGGATAACAAATGAACTCCAAACTAAACTAAACTTTTTCCATTTGAACGATGTGTGAATCTAAGTTTCAAAACAGAAAATAATTCTTAAAAAGACTTTATATAGAGAAAGATATGTTATATTTACTAATAACATGTCCTGCAGAATAACGGCTGCACATATATAATGTTTAACTAGATATTTGGGATAACAAATGAACTCCAAACTAAACCAAACTTTTTTCATTTGAAATATGTGTGAATCTAGGTTTTAAAACAGGAAACCATTTGTAAAAATAGTTTTTCTAGAGAAAGATATGCTTGTTTTATTAATAGATGTCTAGTCTATTTTTCCTGGTCGTTTTGTGGAGCTGTGTTGCGCCGTTTTGAGGTGCGTTCGCGGAGTTTTGAGCCGCTTGATGTTATACGTATAGTTATGAATATGTTATATTATACATTTAAGAATCCCAAAGGGATTATGATGAATTTTGATTTGATCATATTTGAATTAGATATAGTTCATATACATGTTAGATGTCGTTGATGAGCACAACTCAGTACTATATGGGATAGTGCGTCGACACACTAGATATACACAGTTTATACATGAGGTGGATATCGTTTATGAGCTCTATTCAGTACTACATGAGGTAGTACATCGATATTCCACATGTACAGGTCATTGAGTCGGATTTTAGGAGGCTTGATCTAGCCGTCCGTCCCGCACTAGGGTGCGATGAGGCTCGTGAGCCATATTTCTAGGATGCCTATTTGGTAGTCCATCCCGCACTCATGTTACAAACTAAGATCGCCATGAGACTAATGAGCCGTGTACACAGTTCAGGATACCTATAGGGTAGTCCGTTGCACTGAGATAATTACTTGATAGCCTAAGTATGACAGATGCCGATTATGAATACGACCTATCATTAAACTATATAACTGAGATACGTTACTTTTGAAAGTATACAAAATTATGTATTGGTATTTTATTCTATCTCTCCAGTGATAGTGGAAGATATTATAAATACGATGTGTTGATATCTTATTTCTTTTACTGTCTTTTTTTTAATTCTTAGTTGGGATCAATGATTAGAGATTCACAACTTGAGACATATGGTATATATATGAGGGTTTCCTTGTTTGGATTATTTCACTCAACGTACCAGTCTCATGTTATGGATTTCTAATTATTGGTTTCATTAGATTGTCTTTTCTTAGTTCGGTATTAATGTTTAGATATCTACAATTTGAGACTTATTTTATATACATGAGAGTTTCCTTGTTTGGATTATTTCGCTCGATGTACTACGTCTCGTGTTGTAGGATTCTAAATGTTAATCCTACTTAGATACGGGGAAAATGAATCTAGGTAGACTATGCTTAATAGATAGAGTCTCCACTCCATCTAGCAGCCCTTCCCCTGGGGGCGGGTGGAGGTAATATTGCTGTAGCACTCTGACGCTCTTGTTGTTATTTTTTTTTCTTTTAAAAATACCCTTTTCAGGTTGTTCGAAGTTTTGGAGAGCCGTAGGGTGACGGAGTTCTGGCATAGTCGCCGTCGCGTATTTTTACTTGTAGAGACTCCACTGTAGTTTTGAGTTTTATCTAGATATTAGGGTTTCATATTCATATTGTAAAGACAGTGTGCCTTAGTATGATTTTTAGTTGATTCATGTTGAGACATTTTTATTATTCAGATATCAGATGTATTATTGTTGAGACATGATTCTTTTTATTTATGAGATATCTCTTGTATATCATGTCTATTACATTTATTCTTTTTATTTTGCCTGTTTGTACCTGCACTTCTATTTGGTTCTACTAGAGGATATTATTGTGATTGGTGAAACATGTTTATGCATAGTGTGGGTGCATGGAAAGTTAGACATCTCTGGTTTCACCTTGGACTGTAGCCTTGTGTGAACCCAGGGGCGTCACAACCGCGACGGTCGACCGTGAGGAATTTTTAGCTTGACGGTCGACCGCCACGGTCGACCGTGAAAGTTTCTGCTGCCCACTAAGAGAAAAATATAGGTGCGGTCGACCGCAAACTGATATGAAATTGATAGTTTTGAAAACAGTTTTTCTGATTTAAAACACTGTTTAAAATATCAAATAAATTCAAAAAAAGTAAAATTTTGGGAAATGTTTGTAGACATGATAATACACATGCTACAAAAACTTATTTTCAAAAGGACTTCCCAAATGAGAAATATCATTATTTTGCAAAATAGTCCAAAACACGAAAATGTAAACATATGAATTTTGACATTTTAGCTTAACCATGTTTTGGAACAATACAAAATAATTATGTAGACTTAATAAAATATGTATATGATTATTGTTAAGTCCAAAAACTAAAAATATAATATTTTCATAAATATGCATATTCTATGCAATATATTTCTTAAATACAATAATAAATATGAAATATGTAATCTCATATTTATAAACATGGAAACCAAAACATGCATGTATATATATAACTATATATATAACTATATATATACATAGAAACCAAAATATGCATATTCTATGCATGTATATATATAACTATATATATACATAGAAACCAAATACATGTGTGTATATATGATTGAGCTTAACATACTTAACACACATAATATAAATCCTAAACTAATTACCCAAGCTTAATATTGATCTTCAATAAGTTTGACTTGGTACACTTTGCGGATGAAGCTAGAACTTGGATCTTTAATTTGAATTGCATAGGCTTCACTCCACAATTCCGCCAACCTGTATTTGATATGATCGTTATGACGCAATCCATCCAACCTCTAACATGTTGTTTATCTATAATAAATAGATAAGCACAAACACTAGACAAACAACATTAGTGATAAATTGATTGTTAAACATCATCAAAACAAAGAGGGCAACACTATCTTCCATGAACATTAACATTAGGCTTTTAGCCTTATTGTCCTTAAGTTGCCACTGATCAAGCTCTCTTTTCTGAGCGTCAGTGGGAACATCACCAAGAGTTGGTGTAGAAACATCTAGGACACTATCTAAATTGTCATGGATAAGTCTATACTTAATTTTCCTATGTCACATGTCATAGTTGGAACCATTAAGGCGTTCTATTTTTGCCAGTTCAGATGTAATCAATTTACTAGCCATGACGATAATAAAGCTGTATGATATTTCAAACGGAATTGTTTTCAGGCTGTTAAAAGAACTTACTAAAAAATAAAACTAACTTAATTAATTGATACTAAAACAACTATAAAAAATAAAAGATGTACTATAATTATAATAATGATTTTTAAAATAATAATAACAACAAGATTAATTATATATACAAAATTAATTTCTAAGGAAATGATTAAACTACTAATTTTAATAAGCAAATAAATACTAACTTTTATCAAAGTTAAGCCAAATATTAGTTTTTAAAAAATCCAACTGTAGATTACAGACCCTTTTCTTGTTTTCAAACAGTCCTAAAAAATTTAAATCTCTACAAATTCACAAATCAATATGATAATGGACTAATTAATTAATTTCTTATATTCTTCCACCATTAAAATAAAAGGGTATCAACCAAGTAAATAATATCACAAACAGTGAGGATTTAAGAGTTTTATAGGGGGCAAAATTCTAGGAAAATGCGAAGAGCAGTTGCAGAGATTTTAGGGCTTAAACTTATAGTAAAAAAATAGGCATGTGATGGCTATGTAGGAGTGATGGGCATGAACCGGAGGAGGGCTACTGGAAGGTGGCTGTGCGGGTCGGTGGGTGTGGGTCAGCGGGAAAGTCGGCAGTGCGCGGGTCGACGACTGCAGAGATCGGAGGACGACGCAGTTCGGCGGAGTTGGATGCGTTTCGGCGGAGATCTGTATGGTTCGACGGAGATCGGAGGGTGGCTGCTCTGTTGGAAGTGGGACTGTGGGAGTAAGGATCTGGGATTTCTCGGGGAGATCGGGGTTTTATCGAGGAGATCTAAGGATGAGGGGAAACTGTGGTTATTTGGGGAAGAATCACGAAGACTTGGGAATTGATTTAGCTCTGATACTAATGAAGGAATGAAATCAGATTGTATTTGGGGACTCCAGTGGAGATTTCTCAGTTGTGTGTTTTAGAGAAGAGGAACTCCTCTCTATTTATTGGCGTTCCATCAACTTAAGTTGATATGATTCTTACTCTCTCTCTCTCTTTATATATATATAT
>BQKN01050700.1:23899-37498 GCA_022839385.1 Asparagus kiusianus | reverse complement strand
ATATATATATATAGACCTAAGGTGGCTCCTTAGGACGCATCTAAGGATGTGCAATCTGGGCCGTCCATTCAATATCCCCAAATACATCTAAGCCCTTCATTCAAAAACACCTCCCCAGAAAACCCTACCCATTTTCTCATCTCAAACCAGATCTGGCCAGCCCTCCCCCTCCTCCTCTCCTCCGCCTGAAGTCCTCGCCGTCAGAGCTCGCTACCCCACTCAGCCTCACCGTCGGAGCCTCGCCCTCGAGCTCGACATATTGAGATCAGCCTACTTTGTCGCTTGTAGGCGTCTAAAAATGCCTATAGGTGTCCACACATAGCTCGAGATGGAGAGAAGATAACGAACGTCGTTATCCGAGTCTATGAGTATTATCTGACGCTGACAAGTGCATGAGCCGGAATGGCGAACTAACTGTGTAACGTGCGTTCACCAGCCACCTCCAATTGTCCGAACGCGCACGTCAGTCAACACGCGCGCGTCAATCAGCTCGCGTGTGACGGTCAACACGCGCGCGTCAATCAGCTCGCGCGCATCGGTCAACACGCGCATGTCAATCAGCTCGCGCGTGTCGGTCAACACATGAGTCATGCTGTTTCGACCCCCGGACATGTTTTCAACGGTTTCGAGTGGTTTTCTCAGGATTTATCTGCTCTAGGAGTTCCAAACTGACTTGATATCATCCACAAATATGGTTAGGCCATTATTGACTGAAGATAAGGTCAAATCACTCATTCTTATCCAAATACCCCCCAACCGAAGCCTATAAATACAGGCCTAGGGGTTCATTTCACAAGGACAGAATTTTATCAAGACGAGGAGGTGCTATCGAGTTGGAGAGCAAGGGAGCATGAATTTCAGAGGAGGCTAACTGATCTCGGCGAAGTTCTTTAGCATAAAGAGGGAGAGTTCAAAAGAGATCCGAAGCCCCGTCCGTCCGTTCCTTGAGATTAGGCTTGGTCTTAATCTCGAGAAGAGCTACTGATTTTGCTTGGTCGATTTCAGAGCTTCAAGCGAATACTTCCTTGGTGAAGTAGGAGCTCTGTTAATTTTTTTATCAACCGGATCCGATCCGTAGGCGGTCCACGGATAAACCCCGGCACAAGCAAAGATCCCGCGAAAGTAATAAGCGATAAACATCTGTTGTGTGTTGTTTAAAAGAGAGTTGTAATCTATTTTTATTGTATTGAAAGTTTTATAAAAAGACTATCTTTGTTTTGAATTTATTGTAACACCCAAATTTGTAATGAATTCAGCAATGAAAACAATTTTCTACCCAAACACGCTGGTGACCATTGTAGGAGCCAACAGCCTTTTTACGAAGGCTGATGTGTCGTAACCTCAGATCCGGATCCCGGTTGAAGAAGATGTCGAGTACGAGTTCAACCAACAGAAGTTCGAGGAGTATATGTTGTTCTCCTCCTCCAGATCCTCCTCCACTCACAAGCGCAGGAAGATCAACGCCCCTATTGCTGTGGTAGCGGCATCTTGCAATGCCTCTCCGGCCTTCAACAAGGCTGAATCTGCAGATCTGGACTCATCCTCAATCAAGAAGTTGAGTACTGAAGGCGCGTCAATGTTATCGAAGAGGGCACGTCAAAGGCAACATCAACGCCTCACGCGCCAGCTTGCTAAAGCTTTGGAGCCAATCGACGGGATCTGTTACAAGTCGGATTTAAAGTTCAGGAAGCGTCAAGCACCCTAACAGCGAGCAAACACCCCCTCCTCCAAATTATCAACAAGCGAATGGATCCAAGTCAAAAGGATCCGTTCAACTCTTGAGGAGCGAATCCAGAAGCATCATGCACTACTTGCGTACGTGCGAATTCTTGTGCAAAAGGTACAAAAGATGCAGAAGAAGGACATAGCCAAGAAATAACTAAGACTGCATCAAACTTGGATGCCAAAGTCTAAGACAGCGGCCGAAAAGATCAAAAATTACGGGTCACTCAAATCTGACCCTCCAAGCCGCGGTCACTCAAGTCTAACCCTCCAAGCCGCGGGTCACTCAAGTCTGACCCTCCAAGCCGTGGGTCACTCAAGTGTGACCCTCCAAGCCGTGGGTCACCCAAGTCTGACCCTCCAGCCCGTGGGTCACCCAAGTCTGATCCTCCTAGCCGTGGGTCACTCAAGTCTGACCCTCTAAGACGCGGGTCACTCAAGACTGACCATCCAAGCCACGGGTTACTCAAGTCTGACCCTCCCAATCACGGGTCACCCCAAAGTGACCCTCCTAACCACGAGTCACCCCGAAGTGACCCTCCCAACTGCGGGTCACCAAGTCCTGACCCGTGCCAGGGTCGAGACAGGAGACACCCTGCACCCGTTTTTCTGATTCCGTTGAGTCCCTCCCCAGCTCTGATTGATCCAATACTTCTAGTGAAGCCTCACGGCAGTGTAGACTTGTTCAAAAGTAAGAAGCCAATGGCAGATCATCTGGATCCTTTGCACAAGGATCGAGGTAAAGTTTCGATCAAAGAGCGCTTGGGTCCGGTGACTGAACCCCGAGCAACTACTCGAGCTGGAGATCGCACTCGCCCTTATAACAAGTTTGAGGCTTCTTGTAAAGAGGAAACTCTCGTAGTCGACCACCTCGGACTGTAAGTCAGTGCCCAAGAGCGGTTGAGGTCCCGCGCTCACGAAAGCGTGGCTCTAAACGTGTGACTCTTGAGAACACCATCAAAACGACAAGTCCTCATAAGGAAACGTGTTCGTCAGATGACGACGTTATACCTAAGAAGTCGTACCACCACATGGTAGATTGCTCCGGTCATCATGCCGATGAGTTGTACTATCGAGCTAGGGGTACGAACAAACATCGGAAAAGGAGTAACCGAGAAACGGACTCTTATTGTCCGTGTGTCAAAATTATCAAGGCAGTGTTATCAGCATAGCTTCCCCGAGACCCTCTGCGGACCACTCCGCAGAGGGTCTCGGTATTTGAGAGGATATCTAACAGAACAACTAAGTCTAAGCTAAAATGTTTCCACAAGAAACAATCGGCTGTTCAAGGTGACGAACTTTCGGAAGTCACAATTAACATTGTTGATAAAGGAAAGTCGGTTCGACCTTCTAGTTCTGACCTCCTCGTATCGTATTGTCTAACTCGACTATGCGCAGGGACTACTAGACATAGGGATTATCAAAGAATGCAGAGGGGATTATCCTCGGATGATGAAGCATCAAATGCTAACTCTGCAGTCGCTTCCGACAAAACGATATCCAGTCCGGGGAAATCCCGCGAAGTGTTTATGATTAACACTGAACAAGTGGTCAAAATCATCGAGGATGCCTTGGCTAAGAAAAAAGAGAACTTCAAGTTCAAAATGGAAATGGCTATGCTGCGGATGAGGGAAGATCGTAACCAACAGATCCGAGCCTTGTCGTATCAGATATGCGAATTCAGTCATCGCAACAATCTTAGTCAAGCAGCTAGCGATTCAGATGAACACCTTAATGCTGATAACCCTCTCGTTGGCCAGAACGCTAGGGGGTGGCCCCACTAAAAATAACGACGTTGAGGGTGGTCCACCGAAAATGATAATACCGGGGGTGGCCGCGTTGTTCCTCTCAGAAATCGTCCAAAGCATGATACAGACAAGGACGAGAAGATGAAAGATCTCGAGAGCAAAATCAACGCTCTGATGTCTGCTCGAGAGGTGAAGAAAATCGGTATTCCGTGTCCTTACCCAAGAGAGTGGGACTCAATAGCATACCCGGAAAAGTTTAACCTGATCAACTTCACGCCTTTCGAAGGGAAGGGTTCGCCCACTCAACATCTGATCTATTTCAAGTCTCACTTGGGCATGATCTCTGGCAGTAAGGCACTGATGGTCCGGTCATTCGTTGGCACCCTTCGCGGGCCCGCCTTCGATTAGTATCGTCGTCTTAACCTTGGAAGCATTAACAGCTGGGAAGACCTGGAGACCTGTTCCTCGCCTACTTCTTTGATGATGACACCAAGGTGTCAATCAGGACACTCTTCGATGAGAAACAGGAATACGATGAGACAGTCAATGACTTCGTCAAGTGCTTCGGAATAAGGAGATGAACTACCGAGATCTGATCACAGAGGACTTCATCCTCCAAACCTGTCACAATAACCTCTCTTTGGACGTGTTGGAAGTTATAAGAGTAGCACCGTCCAACACCTGGAAAGAGTTGAAAGTGTGCGGAGAGCAGGCCAGAATGCGGATTCCAGTCGATGCGTCCGAGCTTTCAGACACTGCGTTCAAGCTTTCAGACACTGCGTTTGAATGCAGAATTCACGCCAGAATGCGGATTTTGCATTTGACTCGCTCAAACACGAGCTGAACGGTTTCAAAACCGTTTTCCACGATCTGAGGGGATCACAACTCCACTCAGGAGTGATTTGAGGGGTGGTTACATCCCATTACCCCCACTTAGGAGCGAATTAAGGAGGTGGTTACACCCCTTAATCCTCTATAAATAACTAAGAAATCAGCTTAGTTCGGATCGGGCTTTTTTGATGCTCCTCTGGCTAGATTTTTAATCCTGGGGCTGGCTTTTGGATCCTTCTCCTTGACAGTAAAGAAGAGATCTTTGGCTTGCTAACCAATTACGGTTAAGATCAATCAACTCGTTCAGCGTTCTAAAACTTGCCACGCAAGTTCTCCACAACGTCAAATCGTGAGGAGAAGACCACATTCCAGTGAATCAAGACGTTCGGATCGTCAACGGAGAGCAAACTCGATGCGAGCATTCGAGGGAGGCACTCCATCTCCACCATGAAGAACCCAGAATTAAACAAAGGGGAGAATCCAGATCATTCTCTTCTCTTTTGTAATCAAGAAATCCAATTGTAATCGAGATCAAAGGAATACAAATCAAATTTTCTTTCATTTCTTTTACTGCAAATTTTCTAATAAACAAAAGATGGCAACTCCGCTGGGGATAAGCTTCTCTGACGAAGATGTGGTAGCGCAATCCGATGTTCATCTCATTGGAACAACTGTCGAAACTCTTATTGTTGAGTTTGATCAAGCCAAGTACGAGGAGGCCCTTGCCTTCGGATCCCTTAGCCCCAAGGCTATGCGCAAGGTCCGCAAGATCTCTAAGAAGACTAAAACTCCAATCTCTACCGAACCACCAAAGGAAGTCCTCTCCTTTGGATTAGATGGCTTGGACAACCCCTCCTTTGAAGGAGTGGGCTCAGCCTTGAAGAGACTCGTCAATCGAGACGAGGAATCTATACCCGCGCCAAATCAATGGGTGGTGGGTCACAAGAGGCCTATTGAGGTGCCAAACCTGATCAACACAGATGGTGACGTCACTACAAAGGCCTTAAAGTAGGCTAAGAAGAACGCCGCTAGACGGAGGAGGAGATCCCTACGACGAGCACATCTCCGAGAATGTCGATCCTCAAGTCAACACGAGCTTCGTGTTTGTGAGCCTAAACGCGACCCTGTGCCCTGTGTTTCTGTTTCAGAATGCAAATCTCGTGTCTATGAGCCCAAACATAGGCTCTGTGTGAAGAAGACTGAGCGCAGCCCTCAGGGGCGCGTTCCACAAAATGAACGCAACTCTCAAATATGCGTTTCAGAACCAAAATGCAGACTGCAAGACTGCGTTTCACCAGCTAAACCTGGAGCTCAGGCATGCGTTCGGGTAACAAAATCCAATACAGGACCTGGTGTATACCCCCGAATACTCTACATAGCGTGACTAGATCGAGGGGCGGATATAAAAAGTACATGGATTCAAAGCATCTCAACCAGATCCATGTTCACCAAGAGCCAGTCCTATCCAATCATGGACTGAGGGTTCCAATTCAAACCTCACAATCAGTGAATAATTCTCCTCGAATCTTTACAACAGATTTGAGAGTGTTCATATCGAAAGAAAGACCGATGTAACAAGTCATTTGTTCATTCCAATGCGAATGGCTGATTCCTACGGTCCTCTCAGGATGTCAATGCTGCTCATATGTGGCCAAACTGTTGGTGTTCGACCAATTTACGAACGTTGCTTTGCCCAACCAACGACGATGTTCTCACAGGAAGAAGTCTCCAGAGACCGAGTATCCTGGAGTCACTATCAATGTGATCGGCAGAGGGAAAGCCTCAGGTCCTAGTTCCGATGACTCTGAGACAAGTCGTTCACCGACCGTCAGAGAAATTGCTAACGAGTTTGAAGGAGTCTACCAACGCACTCGGACGCGAACAGGAGTCATTTCCCCTGTTAACTATCGGAGGTTAGCCAGAGGAACAAATTCCAATGATGAACACTCAGCTATTGCAGAGTCCCAATCATCAAGCTCTTTTGTTGAACATGAGAGCTCCGCTTATATGACGGGAAACCATGAAGATCTCGTGAAGAGACTTGACGAGCAGGAGGCCATGCTCAAATCTCAGCAGGAGGCTATCAATGAACTCATGGCCCTGTTGACTCAAATCTTCGCAGACAAGGCCAAATCTCAGGAGACAGATTCACCAACCAGGCAAGAATTCTCCCGGAGAGGAAAAACGTCTTCATCCCGACCTCACACAAGCAAAGGGAAGGGAAAAATGGTTGATGACACGGCTTCTGACCAAGAAGCCCACAACCTGGAATCTTCCTCTGATGAAGGAAGAGAGACGAAGAACGAGCAGAATCTCCAGTCTGCCAAAATAGAAGAATTAGAAGCCCGCCTTAATGTCATTGCTAACAGAAGTGAGCTCCAAGATGAGGGAGTTACCAAGCCTTATCCTGCTGAATGGGATGCAGTCCCTTATCCTCCAAAGTTCAAACTCCCGACGCTACAAACTTTTGACGCCACGGGATCACCGAATCAACATATCTATCATTTCAAGTCACAGACTGGGAATGTGATATTAAACGACGCCATTCTGGCTCGATTGTTCATTAGCACCCTCAAGGGAGTTACCTTTGAATGGTTCAGAAAACTGTCTGCTAGATGTATCCAAAAGTGGGCAGATCTAGAGAGACTCTTCTTGTCAAGATTCTTTGAAGAGGATACAGAAGTCTTCATCCATACCCTTCTTGCTACTAAGCAGAAGAAGAGGGAGTCCGTCAAAGCCTTCGTTAAGAGGTTTCAAAACATAGCTCTCCGATGTCCGATAGGTATGACACAGTCTACACTGGTGGAGACCTATCGACACAACTTGAAGATCGACATTCTAGCACAAATGAGGGTTACAGAATGCCATTCCTGGAGACAACTAATTTCTTAAAGCGAACAGGCTCAAAAGATTATTGCCAGGATCAAAGCTGAAGAACAAAGTAACCAGGATCAACCTGAGCAATTAGACCAAGCCCAATCTTTTCAGTCAGAAGGGGAAGATATTATGGTCACTGAAGCTAATCCTCTTCAGTAGGATGGCAAGTCCAACAACTATCACATTAACAATTACCTCTGATAGTCAAACTCATTAGATAGTGGCCCACTAGGCGATGTGCCACGTCTACCCTTTTTCCCCCATGCACTTGTTCAAGACTGGGGGTTGGTTTATTTGTAGTTCGTTGGATTATGAGTAATAAATTTTCTAAGTTATCATGTTCAATAGAATACCTCTGTCAACCACGAAGTCTGCCAAAACTATCACGTTAACAGTTACCTCTGATAGTCCATTAACTTGCCAATCCTCTTCAATAGGATGGCAGGTCCACAAAACTATCACGTTAACATCTACCTCTGATAGTTCATCAACTTGCCAATCTTCTTTAATAGGATGGCAGGTCCACAAAACTATCACGTTAACATCTACCTCTGATAGTCCATTCCCTCTAAATTCTCTTGCCAATCCTCTTCAAGTAGGATGGCGGGTTCATAAAAACTATCACGTTAACTGTTACCTCTGATAGTCAAACTCATCAGATAATGTACTACCTGGTGATGTGCCTCTATTCTGACTTCATGGATAGTGCCTCACTAGGCGATGTGCCTTGTCTACCTCTTCTTATTCCCCTGCTAAGTCTTAATCAAGACTGGGGGTTGGTTACTTGGAATCCATTGGATTAAGAGTAACGAATCTTTTACATCGTCAAGTTAACATTATACTTCTGACGATCATCACCCCCACAGAGTATGAATGCATCTTTCATCACTCCCAATTTGTCAAGTTAATAATACACCTCTGATAATCAACTTACCAATCCTTGTTAATAGGATGATAGGTCCTCGAAATTGCTCAAATCGTAATCTTTCCCAGCAAGACACTAAGTCTTCAAAATCTTACCTAGCAAGTTTCCCCAACGAGACACTAATTCCCAAAATCTTGTGCAAGTCACAAGTACACATTCTCTTATCACGTTAACATCAAATCTATGACAAATTCACTTATCAATCCTCTTCAATAGGATGATAAGTCCTCAAAGTTGCTCCAATCGCAACACATTCTCTTGTCACGTTAACATCATACCTCTGACAATCCACTTATCAATCCTCGTCAATAGGATGATAAGTCCACAAAGTTGCTCCAATCGCAACACATCTCTTGTCACGTTAACACCATACCTCTGACAATCCACTTATCAATCCTCATTAATAGGATGATAAGTCCTCAAAGTTGCTCTAATCGCAACACATTCTCTTGTCATATTAACATCATACCTCTGACAAATCCACTTATCAATCCTCATTAATAGGATGATAAGTCCCCAAAGTTGCTCCAATCGCAACACATTCCTGTCACGTTAACATCAAACCTCTGACAACAAATCTACTTATCAATCCTCGTCAACAGGATGATAAGTCCTTAAAGTTGCTCCAATCACAACAAACTCTTGTCACGTTAACATCATACCTTTGACAAATCCACTTATCAATCCTCGTTAATAGGATGATAAGTCCTCAAAGTTGCTCTAATCGCAACAAACTCTTATCACATTAACATCATACCTCTGACAAATCCACTTATCAATCATCGTTAATAGGATGATAAGTCCCCAAAGTTGCTCCAATCGCAACACATTCCTGTCACGTTAACATCAAACCTCTGACAACCAATCAACTTATCAATCTTCTTCAATAGGTTGATAAGTCCCTAAAGTTGCTCCAATCGCAACACATACCTGTCACGTTAACATCAAACCTCTGACAACCAATCAACTTATCAATCCTCTTTAATAGGATGATAAGTCTCCAAAGTTGCTCCGATCGTAACACTTCCAACTTATCGACTCTCTCCAATAGAGCGATAAGTCCTCAAAGTTGCTCTAATTGCAATAAACTCTTGTCACGTTAACATCAAACCTCTGACAACCAATAAACTTATCAATCCTCTTCAATAGGATGATAAGTCCCCAAAGTTGCTCCAATCGCAACACATTCCTGTCACGTTAATATCAAACCTCTGACAACCAATCAACTTATCAATCCTCTTCAATAGGTTGATAAGTCCCCAAAGTTTCTCCAATCGCAACACATTCTTGTCACGTTAACATCAAACCTCTAACAACCAATCAACTTATCAATCCTCTTTAATAGGATGATAAGTCCCCAAAGTTGCTCCGATCGCAACACTTCCAACTTATCAACTCTCCTCAATAGAGCGATAGGTCCTCAAAGTTGCCCCGATCGCAACAAATTCCCGTCAAGTTAACATCACACCTCTGACAAAATCCACTTATCAATCCTCTTCAATAGGATGATAAGTCCACAAAGTTGCTCCGATCACAACAAATTCCCTTCAAGTTAACATCACACCTCTGACAAAATCCACTTATCAATCCTCTTCAATAGGATAATAAGTCCACAAAGTTGCTCCGATCGCAACAAATTCCCGACCAAATCAACTTATCGGCTCTCTTCAATAGAGCGATAGGCCCATAAAATACTGTTAGGTTAACATCACACCTCTAACAGTCAAACCTCCCAATGAACTTGTTAATCTTTTTTCAACAAGAATAACAAGTTTTTATTATAAAATCCCCAGGGGATTAAAGATTTTCTGGGATTATCCTAGGGATAGTGAAGAAAATTTCTGAATTTCACTCTAAGTAAAAATTCATGCCAAGTTAATACTACACCTCTGACGCTTTCAACTTTCTTTCAGTGCTTCAAGTAACACAGGAAGAAACAGCGACGAAGCCTACGTATTCAACATCGTAGCACTAAAAATCCATTCCTTTCACGTATGGGGGACTTTATCTCAATCCCTAAATAAAGATAAGTCAGTATCTAACACATGCTGCCGGGTAGCGCATTCTCGTAAAAATGGTAAAGCCCACGTATTCAACATCGTGGCAGGTTGTTATTAATAACACCAAAATCCATGCCTTATACGCATGGGGGACTTTATCTCGATCTCTAATTAGAGATAAGTCTACGCCTAACACGCGTTGCCGGTTAGTCTTTTACCGTGAAAAGGACATCAAAATCCATGCCTCACACGCATGGGGGACTTTATCTCGATCCCTAATTAGAGATAAGCCTACGCCTAACATGCGTTGCCGGTTAGTCTTTTTCTGTGAAAATGACAAAGTCTATGTATTCAAAATCATAGCATCAAGTCTAAGAGGGTTCATTCTCTTAGCACAACGTTACATGTGGAATGGACTTAGACAATCTACATGCTAGCCCGACTCAAACGGTAGTCGGTAAAGGCTTATCAAACCCGTTGATGGTTGAGGGTTTGCCAAAAATACTATGCACGTTTGCAGGCCCATCAGCTTAATGGATGTGAGCCGAGACTTAAAACAGATGAGACAAAGATAAGTCTCAAAGACTTAGTCAAAAATACACGGAAGCCACTTCCATGTCTTAAGTCAAAACGTTGAGGTCACACCCGTGTTCCAAATTCAACATGCAAGGGTGAGACCCGCATCTCAAGTTCAAAATGCAGGGTCCACCCCCACATTCTAGAAGTAGGATTATGGCACATACCTTCACACAGGTCCTACGTGGCAAATCCCTTCAACCAAGATGCCTTCGAAGCAAGTGCAGAGAACAAATCCTTTACCACAAGGAATCAACAGCTCCAAGATCAGAGTTGAGATCCAAAGTATTCCAAAAATTTGTCCCAGTCAACCGTGAACTTTTAAAAACTTTAGAGAGGGTTCTGTAGGCTGTCTAAAAATCACAATAGATAGCTGATCCCCATCAAACACCGATGATGGAAGTTACAATCTGACGACTTCCAGAATGCTACAATTTGAAGACTTTCACATAGATCGCTGAAGGTTACAATCTGACGACCTTCACGACAACTGATGAAAGCTCTAATCAACAGCCTTCACAATCAACATCGGGAGTTACAATCTGACGACTCTCACATATCAAAGAGCTAAAGCAAATATTACAAAATGACGATCTTTGCAACGCTCTGACAGAAAGAGGCTACAAATCGACGGTCTCTTCAAACCAAGACGCGGAAGTCCTCCCCGTGTACCAGCATCAAGATGCAGCTTTTTAGCCATTGACGCAGCTCAAGTTCGGCTCTAAAAGCTACAAACGCAGCTCAGATCTGGCTGCCAACGCAGCTCATATTCGGCCGCAAACGTAGCTCCAAAAGCTGCTAACGCAGCTCAGATCCGGCTGCCAACGCAGCTCATGTTCGGCCACAAACGCAGCTCCAAAAGCTGCAAACACAGCTCAGATCCGGCTGCCAATGCAGCTCATGTTCGGTCGCAAACGTAGCTCCAAAAGTTGCCAACGCAGCTTTCATCCGCTGCCAAACGTAGCTTCCAACAAACTGCCAACGCAGCTTCCAGTCGATGTGTCCGATCTTTCAGACACTGCGTTCAAGCTTCCAAACACTGCTTTTGAATGCAGAATTCACGCCAGAATGCGGATTTTGTGTTTGACTCGTTCAAACACGAGCTGAACGGTTTCAAAACCATTTTCCACGATCTGAGGGGATCAAAACTCCACTCAGGAGTGATTTGAGGGGTGGTTACATCCTATTACCCCCACTTAGGAGCGAATTAAGGAGGTGGTTACACCCCTTAATCCTCTATAAATAACTAAAAAATCAGCTTAGTTCGGATCGGGCTTTTTTGATGCTCCTCTGGCTGGATTTTTAATCCTGGGGCTGGCTTTTGGATCCTTCTCCTTGATAGCAAAGAAGAGATCTTTGGCTTGCCTAACCAATTACGGTTAAGATCAATCAACTCGTTCAGAGTTCTAAAACTTACCACGTAAGTTCTTCACAACATCAAATCGTGAGGAGAAGACCACGTTCCAGTGAATCAAGACATTTGGATCGTCAACGGAGAGCAAACTCGACGCGAGCATTCGAGGGAGGCACTCCATCGCCACCGTGAAGAACCCAGAATTAAACAAAGGGGAGAATCCAGATCATTCTCTTCTCTTTTGTAATCAGGAAATTCAATTGTAATCGAGATCAAAGGAATACAAATCAAATTTTCTTTCATTTCTTTTACTGCAAATTTTCCAACAAATAGTTCCTAGAGAGTGTCAAGCTTGGTATTCTTAAGGATAACCCGATCATCCAACTAAGTACAATGTTAGACCCAGTTTCATAAAAGAAGCTGGGGTGGATGATTCATGTAACAGGAATTTCCCGAAAGAATTTTATATAGTGTATTCTTAGGGATAACCCGGTCACTACAAGAAGATGATAAATAAGAAACTCCCACTCAAACTCTCGCTACGTCTGTGCACTCAATACTCCCATTGTTAGAGTCTGGACATAGTATTCAGAATTTTAATCTCCTGATTATTAACAATGGTCAAACCCCTCCGTTTTAAGTATTTGTTACTTAACACTAGGAACCCCCTTTGAGTAATTTGTACGAATCAACACTCCTGCTGTAATTTGTACTCCCACTCTTACTGTCCACTCAGTCAAACCTTCATACAGTTAGGACTATGACCAAAGTCCCCTCTCGATTCCTTCTGTGAATGAGAGGTCTATTTTCAAATCGAGCGATCAAACCTTCCGACAGTTAGGGTCACCTTAAACTCCTGCTTGGTCAAATCTTCCTACAGTTAGGGCCAAAACCAAAATCCCCTCTCGATTCCTTTCATGAATGAGAGGTATACTTTCAAATCGAGTGATCAAATCTTTCTATAGTTAGGGTCACCTCAAACTCCCGCTTGGTTAAACCTATAACAGTTAGGCCACAACCAAAATCCCCTCTCGATTCCTCCAATGAATGAGAGGTTCACGATTCAAGCGATCAAACCTTCCTACAGTTAGGATCGTCTCAAACCTCCCACTCGGTCAAACCTTACTATAGTTAGGCCAAAACTGCTAATCGCTCTCGATAAACGAGAGACCCACATTTAGTTCGGTAATCAAACCTTCCGACAGTTAGGACTACCCGAACCTTTTCGATTCTCAGAGTAGAGATCCCACTCTTAGTTTTACCTTCGCGGATTCTTAAAGTGGAGATCCCACTTTGAGTTTTTTTTGTAACTGGAGATAGAATATAAAATTCTTCCTCTTTAGTTTTGGGAGATAGAATATAAAATTCTTCCTTTCCCGCATTGGGTTTGTCCTTACCCCAAAAGAAGACCTAGAGATAGAATATAAAATTCTTCCTCTCCAGCATCAGGTTCATCTTTCCCCCAAGAGAAGACCTCTTTTTTCATAATTCTTAAAATCCGTGCTTCACAAGCATGTGAAATTTTATCCCGAATCCTAAGTAGGGATAAGTCAACGCCTAACACGC
>BQKN01050700.1:998-23889 GCA_022839385.1 Asparagus kiusianus | reverse complement strand
TTATCCCGAATCCTAAGTAGGGATAAGTCAACGCCTAACACGCGTTGTCGGTTTAGTCTTTCACCGATTGAAGAAGAAACCAGAATCCGAGTCTGGGGATTTTTATTCTGAAACCTAAGTAGGGATAAGTCAGCACCTGACACACGTTGCCGGTTAGTTCTTGACCGTAAAAAGAACAAAAGCTCACATATTCAACATTATGGCAGGTTGTTATTAATAACACCATAATCTGTGCCTCACACGTACGGGGAATTTTATCCTGAAGTCTAAGTAAAGATAAGTCAGCGCCTAACACGCGTTCCCGGTTAGTTCTTGACCATAAAAAGAACAAAAGCCTACATATTCGACATTGTGACAGGTTGTTATTAATAACACCATAATCCGTTCCTCACACGTATAAGGAATTTTATCCTGAATCCTAAGTAGGGATAAGTCAACGCCTAACATGCGTTGCTGGTTTAGTCTTTCACTGATTGAAGAAAATACCAGAATCTGAGTCTAGGGACTTTTATCCCGAAGCCTAACTAGGGATAAATCAACGCCTAACACGCATTTCCGGTTAGTTCTTGACCGTAAAAAGAATAAAAACCCACATATTCGATATTGTGGCAAGTTGTTATTAATAACACCATAATCCGTGCCTCACACGTACGGGGAATTTTATCCCAAATCCTAAGTAGAGATAAGTCAACATCTAACACGCGTTGTCGGTATAGTCTTTCACCGATTGAAGAATACACTAGAATTCGAGTCTGGGGACTTTTATCCCGAAGCTTAAGTAGGGATAAGTCAGCGCCTAACACGCGTTGCCAGGTAGTCTATTCCTGTGAGAAAGATGAAGTCTACGTATTCAATATCATAGCACTAAAAGAGTTAACTCTTTTAGCACAACGTCTGCGGAATGGATTTAAACAATCTGCATGCAAGACCGATTCAAACGGTAATCGGTGAAGGCACGTCAAATCCGTTGATGGCTGAGGATTTGCCAAAAATCCTGAGTCTGCATCTAATACATGTGGCCGGATAGTCTATTCCTGTGAGAAAGGCGAAGTCTACGTATTCAATATCGTAGTACTAAAAGAATTAACTCTTTTAGTACAACATTACGTGTGGAACGGAATTAAACAATTCGTACGCTAGCCCGACTCAAATGGTAGTCGATAAAGGCTCATCAAACCCGTTGTTGGCTGAAGGTTTGCCAAAAATCCTATAAAGTGTGAGAGTCATTAACGCGCCAGCTTTATTAGTTGGTCTCATGGCTTGAGGATCTAATAACTTTAGAATAAGAGCCATATATGCAGATGAATCATCTTTAATAGTTGATCCCACAGCTCCGACATTTGGGACCGCCATGCTCCAACACCTTAAGAGCTTAAACTGTGTAGACTCCAGCAAACATACAAGTATAATCTATGTTAACGTCGATCAACGTGTTACAGCAAAGGTTAATGCCGGTCAACGCGCTACGGTAAAAGTCGAGGCCGATCAACGCAGCGACGGTTTCGCTAAAATAAGGTTAAGGAAAAATTTTGGATTAAAGGATGATTCCAGGGAGTTCAATTACATTCAGATATGAATTTCTGACAAAGATGATCAGTTCAAAGTCAACTCAATAACACGAGCTAAATTCAGAAACTTACGCATCAACTTTAGTTCAAGATTTCGACAATGGTCAGACGATAAATACAGTGCCAGAAGAACTTTATTTATTCGACAAAACACTAAATAGACTAAAGGTTGAAAGAATTGAAGCAGTTCACAGGTCCCTCTACGAGATTGAGGAAAGGACCTATCTTATCCAAAGCATTCCAGACTCTTCTATAAAAGAATGAGTCTGAAATACTTTGGAGGGGGTATCTACAGGCGTCTAAAAATGCCTATAGGTGTTCGCACATAGCTCGAGACGGAGAGAAGATGACGAACGTCATTATCCGAGTCTAGGAGGAGTATCTGACGCTGAAAAGTGTATGATCCGGAATGGCGAAGCAACAGTATGTCATGCGCTCACCGCCACCTCCAATTGTCTGAACGCGTGCATTGGTCAACACGCGTGCATCAATCAGCTCGCGCGCGACGGTCAACACACGCGGGTTAATCAGTTCGGGCGCGTCAGTCAACACGTGCGTGTCAATCAGCTTGCGTGTGTCGCTCAACACACGCGCATCAATCAGCTCGCGTACGTCGGTCAGCTCGTGTGTATCAATCAACTCGCGCATGTCGGTCAACACGCACATGACAATCAGCTCGCATGGAGTGTACAAGTCAAACACGACGGGCAAGTACACGAAAAGGTGAAAAGTACAAGTCCCGGAAAGCAAAGCGCAAAAAAAGAAGTTCGGCAGAGGCGGCGGACCCGCGACGGCGCGGGACGGCACTATCCGGCCCGAGCAAGCGTGGGTCGAATCCGGCCGACCCGCGCAAGCGCGGGTCAGACCATGCCGACCCGCGCCCCCCGTGGGTCAGCAGGGCCCGTCGCGCTGTTTTTACCCCCGGACGTATTTTCGACGGTTTTGAACGGTTTTCTTAGGATTTATCTATTCTAGGGGTTCCCAACTGACTTTATATCATCTACAAACATGGTTAGACTGTTATTGACTGAAGATAAGGCCAAATCACTCATTCTTATCCAAATATCCCCCAACCGAAGCCTATAAATACATGTCTAGGGGCTCATTTCACAGGGGTGGAATTTTATCAAGATGAGGAGGTGCTGCCGAGTTGGAGAACAAGGGAGCACGAATTTCAGAGGAGGCTAACTGATCTCGACGAAGTTCTTCAGCATAAAGAGGGAGAGTTCGAGAGATCTGAAGCCCCGTCCGTCCGTTCCTTAAGCTTAGACTTGGTCTTAATCTTGAGAAGAGCTACTGATTTCGTTTGGTCGATTTTAGAGCTTCAAGTGAATACTTTTTTGGTGAAGTAGGAGCTCTGTCAATTTTCTGTCAACCGGATCCGATCCGTAGGTGGTCCACGGATAAACCCCGGCATAGGCAAAGATCCCGCGAAAGCAATAGGTGATAAACACCTGTTGTGTGTTGTTTGAAAGAGAGTTGTAATATATTTTCATTGTATTGAAAGTCTTATAAAAAGGCTATCTTTGTTTTGAATTTATTGTAACGCCCGAAGTTGTAATGAATTCAGCAATGAAAACAATTTTCTACCCAAACACCATTGTCGAAGTCTCCTCCACCCGAACTGTCCGCCGCTCCAGAGCCCTCGTCGTTGAAGTCTCCTCCGCTGAAACTCGAAGTCTCTTCTGCTCCAGAGCTCCCACTTCGCTCCAGAATTGGCCAGCCCCTCCCCCTAGCCCGCGATCGCCTCCCGAACTCACCACCAGAGCTCGCCACCCGCCTAGCCAGTGATCTCCACCACTCCACGCCTCACCCTCAAGTTCGCTCTTCACATAGGCTTCACCTCGAGCTTAGCCCGCGGCTACCATCGATGCTCCCTCGAACCTCTCCCTTGAGTTCGGTATGTTCCTCGAGTTTGCCCTTCACCATGAGCTCAGCCCACAGCCTTGAGTTCCCACTTTGCTGCCACCGCTCCCCGCCTCAACCTATTTGCTAGCCACTCCATGCTCCTTGATCCCCGACACTCCCCACTATAATTACTCGTAGCTGTGGCCCCCAAAGTCATGGCTTTGAACTAATTAAAGGGGTTTTCATCCTTGATTTCTGGCATATCAAAGTCTTCCTCCTCTAAATGCAAGAATCCTCCATCTTCGTAAGTAAATTTTGATGAAGTTCTTTATTTTATTTTTCTTTTAGGATTTTTATAAATCTTTTATAGCTACAAACTGTTGGTTAAGCTATTCTTAATTTACACTTAATGATGTTTATATGCATGTTTATTGCGTACTAATTTACACTTTTAACTTTCCTAATGTAAAATTAATTATGATTATTGTCATGTTGAGTATTTATTTTAGATATAATGTTAGTGTTTATATGCATGTTTCTCAGCATGTGATATATCCTTAGCTACTATTAATTTGCCCAAGTGTATTTAATTTTTAACCTTCTGAATAATAGTTCTCTTGTAGGACTATAATAACACAATTGAGACTTCCATCCAATATTTGTTATTTTTGAGATTTAATTGATAAGCGTATAGTATTGGATGAAAGGCATATAAAAGCCCTTAAGACGACACATTTTCATAACTTTCTCCGGATACCCACATCCTTGAACAATGAGCAAATAGCAATTGATTGCTTGATTCAAAAATTTAATCCTAATAAATGCTCATTTATGATTGGGAATAAAGAATGTGTGTTTGGTATAGAGGATATTCATTGAATTACCGGTTTGACAAAGGAGGAAATTCTAATAAAAATGAGTGGAACAGCGACTAATACAATCTACACCCAAATTGTAAATAATTATAAGACACTCAAGGAGAAGAAGGGTAGTAGGAGTAAAGGCAAGAAGAAAGTCAATGAGGAAAAGAAGGCGGTGATTTAGGGGAAGCGCAATAGAATTGCTAAGATGATTGTAGATGTGGCTAACAAAGACCCTGTAACTTGTGTGAAACTTATTGTGGCTTTCATTATTGGTTTCATATTATGCCCGCGGACATGTAGGACATGTTTCTTGTGGGCGTTTAGATATGCAGAGCAGTTGTCCACTTTGAAGAAATATAATTGGTGTCATGCGGTGTTTACTTTTCTTTACAAAGAGATGAATAAGTCAAAGAAGTCTCTTAGTATGAGGGGATTAGGGGAGTGTTCATATGCTAGTTACATGGGTGGTTTTTCCCCTGTATTACTGGTGAGTTACATGAGAATTACTTTGTATAATTTCTTTTAGTAATGATTATTGTTTATGCATATGCTAATGTATAGTTTTTTTGTAGGTTTGGTTTTATGAAATAGTAGAGGAATTGGAGTGTACTTCAGATATTGAAGGGCTACCGCTGCTCTTTTTTGTTAAGAATACCAGAAAGTGGAGGGGGACTACCATGAATAAATTATTCAGAGATCCTTGTCCAGATATAGGCCAAAAGAATACTCTTATTCATAGGGCATTGCCAGAAGAATTTGTACATACCTTTGCTCTAATAGTTCTTCATTTATATGTCCCTTTCTTTTTTAGATATCTTTATCTACAACTATAGTATGAGTACTAATACTTGTATACTTTTTGTGTTATAAGAATCAAGGAAAGCTGAATTGATTACATTAATTGCAAAGAAGACATCCGAGTTGAATGAGCTAACTACTGAATTATGAGAATTAGAAGAGCGTGGTGGTAGAGGTATAAATAAGAACGAGGAGAAAGAGGATAAGAGAAATGCAAATGAAGACAATAAAAGCGAAGAGGATACGGAAGCTAATAATTACGAGAATGTGGAAGAGAAAGAGGTAGACGATAATGAAAACTACTTCGAGGGACATATTAAAGAAGAAAATGAGGAAGCTGTTTTTGATGATGACTTTGTGATGAGCCCAAGAGACATGAAAATTTTAGATGATGCCCGGTGAGTTTGTAATTTAGTGGATTATGAGTTTCTATTCTCTTTAAATTTTGCTTTTTTAACTTTTTGTATAAAACTTGTGTAACTCTTTGTTAATTATATGCATCTCAACTCTATAGAGATGTTTTTCAAAATGAGGAAGGTGATAATGATAAAAAGAGGGAAACCTCATCCATCAAACGGGCTATCAGAAAGAGGAAGAGGAAAGATGAACCCTCTGCTACTTCACCTTATTTGCGTCTAGATCAACCCAAAGAAGGCACAAAGAAGAAACACATCATCCAGATCTTGGATAGTCCTAAGGGGACTACTAAAAAGAAATTCATCAATGAAGAAGGCTTTATACCTAAATATCGCAACTATCTAGAAAAGGCACTGGTCTATGACTATGAGGACAAATTAATAGACAACTTTCTACAATTAAAAATGACCAGGTAACTGTTACTGAATTATTCTTATAATAAATCTTTAAATTTATTTATTTTTAGTCACAATTTTCTTACACGTACTTGCATATAATGATACATTCGTTTGGAAGTGTGCTGAAGCAAGTGTAACTCGCTTAGATGCTTATAAACTTTTAACAGGAGGTGAACTTAGTGACGATGTAGGTGCTAAATTGTGACACGGTTTGGTTGATGTTCTGTATATTTAGCTTATATTAAATATTTTATTCATTCATGGTAAATTTTGTAGGTGGTCGATGCATTTGTTATTCGGCTTTGTTATAAGATTGAGACATCTAATAGTTATGATCGAAATATACATGTTACGAGACCTTGGCTTGCAGTAAGTATATCTGCATTTTTTCATTAGTTGGTAGTATTTATTATTATGTTACCCTATATTGTTCACATTGATGCATCTTTTCAGCAATCATTTCTAGAAGGAAATCTTGAAATGATGGCAAAATGAATAAAGAAAATGTTTCTCAGTAGAAGTTTTTAGAGTGTGTAAGAATTTTGATCTTAATTGTCAGCTTAGGACATTGGCACATGGTAGAGTTAGTGAGAGAGGGGAAAAATTTCTATCACTACTCCTCAATCAAGTCTACCCTTTATACTGCCGGTGCTGCGAAATTTAGAAATAAGTTTATAAGCTTCATAGAGAGTAATTGGACGTTGGGGAAATTAGAACACCATGAACTTGTGTCAGTTGCCGCTCCTCAACAAAGACCATATGTGTTTCATGCATTTCTATTGTAATAGTTTATTTTTTTCTCAAAGTCGTTTTTAATATCGTAATTATTTTTTGGCTAAATGCAGAATCTCAGATTGGGGGATCTTTGTGTTGGAATTCATTAACAGCATTGTCGAAAAGCGACCAATAACAATCTCACAAGCGGAGTGTGCAAAGTACAGATCAAAGTTTTGAGCAGCTCTCTTGTATGCACACAATTCACCATATACGTGACGATTGTAACTCACATGTTTTTTGGAATTGGTAGTGTTTTGGTTGTGGTGGTGGCATTTGTTGCGAGTATTGTGGTAATTGGTAGTTTTTTGGTTGTGGTTGTGGTAGTGTTGTGGCATTTATAGTTTATGTAAGTTGGTTCATCCCAATTGCCTGTACCCTGTAATACAATGTAACAACATGCCACAACATGCTTAGTGTAAGATGGCAAAGGACCTAGGGAAATCAACATGCAACAATTATTAACATAACTCTTTTGGACATGCCTTCAGCTTGATTGCTTAGTGTAAATATTATGATGTTCTGTGTACTAACTAATATTTTATTTCATTCAATATTTTAAAAAATAGTATGCTAATGTACGACTGAGGTTGTTAAT
This sequence comes from Asparagus kiusianus, assembly GCA_022839385.1. NCBI lineage: Eukaryota > Viridiplantae > Streptophyta > Magnoliopsida > Asparagales > Asparagaceae > Asparagus > Asparagus kiusianus. Next base: position 16,625 of record BQKN01050700.1, on the reverse strand, counting down.
AACTGACTCTTCTATTTGTATTCTCTTGTATGTTTGTTTAAAATTGATCCTAAAGTAGTTGTCGCATTCTTCTGTTTCATTGGTGTTTGTATTCTCTCAAAGGACCATAACTGTTATAGATGTATGATATTACTCTATTATCGTGAAAAAACCTTTTCTCTTCAAAAGCATGCTGTTCGACTGGATTAATCTAAAGTTATTGATTTGATGCTTTCTCTTTGTGTCTTAATTAATGATCCTTCTTATTTACATAATGTTAGTTTCTTTAAATTGTTTTTAAAAGGATCACTATGTGCTACATAGACTCTTCTATCTAGATGCATTTTCATTATAAGAATTTTTGTGGATGAGAATCTTGATTTGTTGATCACTAGAAGAAGCTACTCCTGGTGTGGGTTCTGATGATAAAAAGTTTGTGGAAGACATTTTCAATCTAATGAGAAAGGAGCAAACTTCTTAGACCAGTTTTGTACCCCCTTAGTGAAGTTTTGTAGCTCATAGTTCTGGGCAAAAATTTTGTAACTCCTTATTGGATTTTTGTAACTCCTTAGACCAGTTTTGTACCCACTTAGTGAAGTTTTGTAGCTCATAGTTCTTGAAAAAAATTTTGTAACTCCTTATTGGATTTTTGTAACTCCTTACACCAGTTTTGTACCCACTTAGTGAAGTTTTGTAGATCATAGTTCTGAACAAAAATTTTGTAACTCCTTATTGGATTTTTGTAACTCCTTAAACCAGTTTTGCTGGACAAAAATTTTGTAACTCCTTATTGGATTTTTATAACTCCTTACACCAGTTTTGTACCCACTTAGTGAAGTTTTGTAGCTCATAGTTCCGGACAAAATTTTTGTAACAACTAGTTGGATTTTTGTAACTCCTTACACCAGTTTTGCATCCACCAATACATAACTTTATTTTAAATTATCACATTATACTAAAACACATGATTAATCCATACAACCACATTATCAACTCACAAACTTAAGGTACACAGGGTTCAAAGAACACATAATTGCATCCATACATACATAATGTTAGTTCAAATTATCACATTATTTCGAAACACATGATTAATCCATACAGCCACATTATCAACTCACAAACTTAAGGTACATAAGGTTCAAAGAACACATAATTGCATCCATACATACATAACTTTAGTTCAAATTATCGCAGTGTTCCAAAACACATGATTATTTTTGTAACTCGAGGAAATACGCTCCCAAACTACATTGTTTTAGCTCTCCATTAACTTTCTTGACCTCCACCTGCAATATTTTTCATCTATAAAAAAATTACAACTTTATCATGACAAATGCATTGAATTGAAAAAACATTAAATTAAGATTAAATATAATACCTTAGCTAAAGGACAACTCATTATATAATGTCATTTTCCCTTACCAAATCCACAAAATCTTTGTTTTTTTATACTCTTTTCTTTTGCTATCTCCATTCTGAACTTAATTCTAGTTTGTCTGGATCATGAATAGTGATTTGAATTGCTTCCTCTTTAGAGATGTGTATGGATGAAGTAGGCATCTAATTGCTAGCATTGCTCTCATTTCCATTGTCGTTATATTCCTACTCTTTATTGTAATTCTCAACTTCTTCAAAAAAACGAGTCTAAAAAAGCACTAAACTTAGCATGAAGTGTACTTGTAGTCAATGTATCTTCTAGTGCCTTGTTACATCTACTTCTAATGGCCTAATGTTTAATGATAGAGAGTTGGTCTTCACTATTTATAATGCAATTTCTAACAGCTGCACAATCAACATGTCTTGCATTAATTGTCCATCATTACATAATATATCTTGATGGAATTTCTAATACTTACTTCTTTACTAAAATGTGCAAGCTATGTTTGCATAAAATATCTTCCATCTCAAATCTTACACAAGATCACTTAATTGATTTTTCTTTGGATGCATCAAAAATAACATGATGCTTTACTATCTTCTTGCTTTCAACCTCCCTATTTATATTCCAAACGGCATAAGTAGCACTTGCGTCATCCTTCGACAACCTTTCATAAAGCATGGAGTAACTATCCTTGAGTTCTTTCTGAAAGATAGTAAACATATTCTTTGTATAATTATCCATAGCTTGTTTTTTAATGAGATGTTCAATTATCAATGTAGGAATTGAGTTTATGGACTTAAAATCTTGCTCAAGTTCAGCGGCTCGTCGAGCTCCGACGATATTATAATATTGCTCTACAAAATCATGTAACTTAGTATTTGCATTCACAAAATAATCAAAAAAAGAATTAATTCCCTCACTCCGCTGAGTAGATGTCATTCTTGTAGTAAAAGTATCTTTAATATACACTGGAGCCCAATGATCTCGATGATTGTATAAATTTACTGACCAACTCTTTTTATTTGCATCATATTTGTCCATCATTTCTTCCCAACACTTTTCAAAATTTTCTTCTGTTTTACTCCAATACCATTTGTTATACTTTATAGAAACTTCCTCACCATAATCATTATGCATTTATTGAAGGTTAACGCCCGTAAATGGTGCAAACGATAATTTTAAATTGTTCGTTCTATATGTAACATCAAAGCAAACAACATCTCCAAATTATAAGTAAGAAGTCCTCGCCCTATCATCCATCTGAAAAACCATTCTTGTCGTCCCACCATTTTCTAATTCTAGTGCAAAGTAAAATTAAGGATCAAATGCCTTTTTATCTTGAAATTGATGAACTATGTTCACACATTTATGGCCGACATTGTTTCTTCATTTAATTCTATGCTGATCTTGGCATTCTTGTTGAGTGAGAGAGCTTTGTTCATTTCCATAAGCAACATCTACAACCTTACAAATGGTAGAAGGTCGTAAATCTTGGTTGTCAAGAGTATCTATCAACCTTTTTGTCGATTAAGATCAATGAAGTGTCTGATGTGAGTAGTACTTCTTTACCTGATTTAGGGGTGTAGGTGTCTAAAATACCTATAGGTGTCCGAATACAGCTCGAGATGGAGAAAAGACGATAAACATCATTATCCGAGCCTTCTAGACTGTAGGAGAGCATCTATATGGATTTCTTAGGAGGGTTGCCAATGACTAAGCATGGGCATGACTATTTATACGTTGTGGTGAACCTGTTCAGCAAGATGGTGATCTTGATTCCTTGCAAGAAGACCGTGACAGGAGCGGGTGTAGCGCAGTTATTCTTCGAGCATATGTGGAAGCACTTTGGGTTACCGAGTTTGATTATTTCGGATCGGCATAGCCGATTTCTCAGACAGTTTTGGGATTCTTTATGGAGTTTGATGGACACTAGATTGAAGAAGAGCACGATTTTTCATCCGCAAACAGATGGACAAACAGAGGTAGTCAACCAGACTATGGTGCACATGTTGAAGGGGTATAATTCCAAGTATCTCAAGACATGGGGTGAGAGATAACTATATCTTTAGTTTGCATTCAATCGGGCTATTCATGGATATTTGGGAAAGTCACTGTTTGAGACGTGCTACAAATTCTTACCGCCAAGTCCATTCGATCTCGTGTTTTCTAGTGAAGCTACGACCGATAACAAGGAAGGGAGTGACAGACAACGGGCTCAGTGATTTCTAATGAAGATTACACATATTCATGCTATAGTTGAAGCTCAATTGAAGAAGTCACAAGCTAAGTATAAGGCGAAGCATGATCAACATCGAATTCCTTGACTTTGGTAAAGGTGACATGGTGTGGCTGAAGTTGAGTAAGAGCGGCTAAATAGAGAAGGGAATAAGTTGAAGCCTATATGATATGGTCCATTTTGGATTCTCGATCAGATCGGTGACAACGCCTTCAAGCTAGATTTGCCACCTAACTTAGGCATGTATTCGGTGATTAATGTCGAGTACTTAAAGTTGTGCAAGCCTCCATTGTTGGACGATGAGGGTGATGACAAAGTGGTCTTACCGCATGTTGAAGACTTGTGGTTTGATAGAGAAGAGCCGTTGAAAGATGATTGTATTTTGGAGCGGAAGGTGACTACGACGAGATGCGGGACGAACGAATCATTTCTGATTGGACATCAAGGTTAGGTTCCTAGCAAGGCCAGTTGATTCAATAGGGAAGGAGGAGCTTGCGAGTTCCCTCAGCTGAAGTTCTAACTTGAACGAAACTTCAAGTTCCTAAAAGGGGGAGCCATGATACAGGTGTATCTTCTTCCTCACTTTGGGAGCTTATCGATCCTCATAGGACCTTGAGGATAGATGATTCTCATGGTATCGTGAGAATCGAAGTGTGGATGAAGCCGTCGGTGGTGGCGAAAGAAGTCAACTACAGTAAAATAGAGAAAGTTAGGGAACTGGTGTTTAGGCGCTGGTCGGTCTACTGCATGCTCAGCATCGGTCGACCGGATTCGTGCACACTATAGGGTGGGATTCGTGCACACTATAGGGTGAGATACGTGCGCTCTGGCCGGTCGACCGCGACACACTTGGTTGTCGACCGGATGTGGTTCCGATGGCAGGGTGAGAAATCACCTCTCTGGCCGGTTGACCGGATCAAGTGGGTTGGTCAATCGGATCGGGTTTCCTGAGTTGTCTGGGACTCTTTTTGACGCTTTTTCCTGGTTTGTTTGGAGTTGTTTATTTACAAGATTAACATCCATGTTGTTAGAGATATAAATAGGATTGTTTTAGGGTTTCTAAGCAATCAGATTGTATTCAAAGAGAATAGAGAGAATATTCTTTATTCTAGTGAGATTGTGAGAGAGAGATTTGTAATACTTTATTACTCATAATCTAGAAAAGGTATTTTCCTTCACCAACTGAATTGTTCTTGTGTTTTTTATTATTTTCTTCTCAACCCACCTTTGATAATTCCGCGATCAAATGTGCTCGCACGATGACTCGTACCAGTTTTACAAGAGAAGGATCTTAATTTTAGTTTTGAGGCTCTCATCCTCAAATATCTACATCTCTTATTTTTTGGAGAAGTTTTCTTAACTCTTTTCTTCTAGCTAATCTATATTTTGATTATCTTATATAAGCTAGAATTATTTGAGTTTAAATTTCATTTGTACTCATTGTTTACACATAAAACCACTTGAGCTTAAGTATTTCACATTAAGTATATTTGGGTTGTTAGAGAGTTTCATTGAGAGAGAGCTTCAAATTCGTTCTCACTTGTTTAGAGAAAAAAATCTTTATTTGAACTTATTGTTAAACACGTTATAATTCACAAGGAAACTTAGAGGAGTGGTTGGAGAGAAATTGGGGTTAATTCTAAGAGGAGTGGGTTGGTAGTAAAGCCTAGGAAGATGTTGTAAATTCAAACACTTGAAGAAGGTAACACAGGTAGTCTAACACTTAGAGGAGTGTGGCTTGTGTGATTGACAATTTATGTATTGGAAATGTTTTCGGTGATCTTTGAAAATCGTATTGTGTAGTTATTTTTGAGTGATAGTGGATATCTCCTTGAGGTGAGGAGAGGAGATGTAGGTCGAGTGTTAGACTGAACTCCGTGATCATATCGTTTGTTTGTGATTGTCTTTTGCACACTATTTCTCTTCATATCTTGTGCTTGTTGTTTATATCGCCTATTGTCTCTTGCTTATCCTTGCATATCTCATTGTATATCATAATTGCTAGGATATTGCATTATAAGTTTTTAATTTGGCATCGTAAATTGGATTAGATTATCAATTTCCTTATTCGCCCCCCCCCCCCCCCCTCTAGGGTGCTTTCATGCTTAATCCTAGAATTTAAAGTGATTGACACAAGTGATTGCTTTTTAGTTAGATTTGGTCCTTTATCTTTCTCCTTTTTCTCATCATCTTTTTAATCTTTTAGTTTTTTCTCTCTTAACAAATAAAAAACTAACTGTTATTATTTTATATTTTAAAAAATTATAAAAATAATATATTTTGGTGAAAGCAAACTTGGATTAGGGATAATACTAATTGTTTAATCCGTTTTGAACCATTTGAAGAAATGACCAACACTAATCCACCCTTTCTTCAAGCTATGTGTTATCCAACTAGGAATGCAATCCCATCTTGCATTAAGCTACCCGAAGTCAATGGAACTAATTTTGAGCTTAGATCGCATTATATGAACATGCTTCCAAAATTCTTAGAAAATGAAATGAAGATGCTTATATCTTTATCTCCGAGTTTGAAGAAATTTGTCTTATGGTTAAGATTAGGAAACTATCTAAGGATACGATCAAGCTTTGATTTATTCTATTTGATCTTAAGGACAAAGCCAAAAAATGGTTGTATAGCTTACCCACAAATTCTATCTCAACTTGGGATGAATTTTTTATTATTTTTCTGAAGAAATTTTTCCCTATCCACAAAACGGTTAAGCATAGAAACAACATCATGAATTTTAAAATTGTCCCAGGGGAGCGATTTTGAAAGTATTTTGATATATTTAAGGATCTTCTTATCCAATGTCCTCACCATAGTCTTAAAAAATGGCGATTATGCCAAATTATCTGTGAAGGATTGGATTATTCTTCAAAAACTATCTTAGAATCAATGTGTCAAGAGGATTTTCATAAAGAAAAATGTGATAAAGCTTGGAAATTTTTAGAGAGTCTATCCGAGAAAATCATATAGTGGGAACACTGTGATGATAAAGTTTTATTAGTTTCCCAACCTAAATATAGTGGTCTTTCCTTAGAGTTAAACATAACCTCTGAAGCAAAGATGGCTACAATTTTGCGAAGGTTAGAAGCCTTAGAAATTAAGGAACGAGCTCCAGCTCAAATCAATCAAGTTTCTATCCCAAGTTGTCACAACAATTTTTTTCCTGCCCATGTTTTAGAGGAATGTCCTCTCTTAGGAAATACTAAATCACTAGAGTAGATGAACGCTGCATTCCAGCATACTAGAAATGATCCATTTTTTCCAACCTATAATCCGAGTTAGACAAAGTCACCCCAATTTTGCATGGAATCAAGAAAATATCTTTGGAAATTAAAACTTTACTCCCACTTCAAACTAGCAATTTCCTAGAGGAAACACAATTCCATTCAACTCACCAAACAATTTTCAATAATCTAACCTACCTTTTCCAAACCAACATTCTCATCCTCATCCTCATCAAAATATAAACCCTTCGAGTTCTGATCACAAAAAATGTCTTAGTGTCTTAGAAAATGGTTTAGAGCCTATGATTAAAACTTCTACACAAACTACTAACATGTTGACTCAGTCATCCAACACTCTAAATTCCTTCATACAAACAACCGGCCAAGTTCTCAACTTAGAACACTCAAGCCACAGCCAGGTTATAAACCCAATTTTGGTAACTAGCCAATGCCGTAAGTGAAAGAGAGAAAAGAAAATTTCCAAGTCAACATGTTGTTAACCCTAAAGATAATGGACCAAGTTCAAACCAGCCAGCTCACATGAACGCAGTTCACAAATTGTGATACGAGAAATAGATGGATAACCAAGTTAGGATATCACCGGATCAATCCCCTCCTCCCATCTAACACACTCCTTTTGATAAAATAACTTCTTCTGATGACCAAGAAGCTGAACACGAGATTGAGCCTGATCTAGATAGGTATACCCGTTGCCCACTTTCTAAATAGACTCATACCTAGGAAAAACTCTTCGTAGGCTGAGAAAATCCTAGAAACTTTTAAACAGATCAAGGTTAATATCCCTCTCTTAGACACAATTGAACAAATCCCCTCTTATGTAAAATTCTTAAAAGATTTATGCACTAAGAAAAGAACTATGAGTGTTCCAAAGAAAGTCTTTATAGCTACCAACCTAAGTGAAATATTTTCAAAACCCATGCCCTTGAAATATAAGGACCCTGGTTGTCCCACAATTCCATATGTTATAGGAAATACCCTTATTTATAAGGCACTTATGGACTTAGGAGCCAGTATAAACCTCCTTCCTTATCCAGTCTATCAATAGCTAGGTGTAGGAGAACTTAAACCAATAAGATACACCCTATAATTATCTGATAGATCTGTGAAAATTCCCAAGGGAGAGGTAAAGGATGTTTTGATCAAAATTGGAGAGTTTATTTTTCATGTTGATTTTATTATCATGGAAACGTAGCCCGTTTCTAATCTCAAAAGTCAAATCCTAGTTATCCTAGGTAGACCTTCTTAGCAACCTCAAATACTTTGATCAATTATAGAACTGGTCAAATGAAATTATCTTTTAGAATATGACTATTGACCTCAATATTTTTAACCTTGGAAAGATCCATCCGATCAACCCATAGATGTGAATTTTATTTAGGGAATATCTAGTGAACAACAGAGGGAAAATGTGAGTTAGATTCTTGTTTATCTAACTTAATTCTTAAGTAGTCTTTCTATGACGAATTTGGGTCAGATCCGCTGGTCAATCATGTATCTACAATTGGCTGGCAATGTGAACCCTTGGAAATAGAGCCTCGAGTCCAACTTCGCCCATCCATTTAGGAACCCCCTAAGTTAGAGCTCAAACCTTTACCCAAAAATCTAAAGTATGCCTACTTAGGAGAGAATGAGACTTTACCGGTTATTATTTCTTCAGATTTAACATCCGGTCAAAAGGGAGCTCTCTTAGATATTTTAAGAGAGAATAGGGAAGCCATTGGATGGACCATGGCTGATATCAAGGGAATTAATCCAACCATTGTTCAACACCGAATCTATTTGATAGATGATACCAAACCTACTAGAGATCCTTAACGTAGGTTAAACCCGATAATGAAAGAAGTTGTTAGGAAAGACATTCTTAAATGCATGGGATCATTTATCCCATTTCAGACAGTTCATGAGTGAGTCTGATCCAAGTACTTTTAAAAATTTGGGATCACCGTGATCCAAAATAAGGCTAATGAGCTGATTCCCACTCGAATCCAAACTGGATGACGAGTCTACATCGACTATAGAAAATTAAACTTTGCTACTCGCAAAGATCACTTTCCTTTTCCATTAATTGATTAAATGTTAGAGCGCTTAGCAAGACATGAGTTTTACTATTTCATGGATGGATATCCAGGTTACAACTAAATTCTTATCGCTCCAGAAGATTAGGAGAAAACCAATTTCACATGCCTATATGGAACATTAACCTACTGACGCATGCCTTTTAGACTATCTAATGCACCCGCCACATTCCAACGATGTATGATCAGTATTTTTTCTGACATGGTAGAACGATTTCTAAAAAAATTTATAGATGACTTTTTCATTTTTGGTGACACGTTCTCTGAGCGTTTGCATCATCTTAAACTAGTCCTATCGCGGTGTAAGGAGAAAAATATGACTCTCAATTAGGAGAAATGTTATTTTATGGTCAAACAAGGCATTGTCTTAGGACATGTAGTTTTCAATAAAGGTATTGAAGTTGACAAAGCTAAGATAGATCTCATTTCTCACCTTCCTCCTCCTAAAAATATCAAGGATGTCAGATCATTCATTGGTCATGCTGGTTTTTATAGACGTTTCATCAAAATTTTTATCAAAATTGCTAGATCGTTGACTAATCTCTTAGCCAAGGATACACCATTTGATTTCTCCCCTAAATGCCTCAAAGCTTTTGAGTATCTAAAAAGGAGCTAACCATAACCCCTATCATTCATGCACCATATTGGACTTTACCCTTTGAATTAATGTGTGATGCATCGGATTTTATAATTGTGGTTATAGGATAACAAATTAATGAAAAACCGCATGTGATCTACTATGCCAGTAGGATATTGAACGATACCCAGCAAATTACTCTGTCACTGAGAAAGAGTTTTTACTAGTAGTCTTTACCTTAGAAAAATTTAGGTCCTATCTCATCGGGTCTTTAACCAAAGTTTTCATGGATCATCCAACCCTTAAGTATCTTTCGACCAAAAAAGATGCCAAAGCATGGCTCATTAGATGGATTCTCTTGCTTTAAGAGATTGACATTCAAATTCTTGTCAAAAAATGAGCAGAAAACCCCATAACAGATCATCTTTCTAGACTTTCGGATGCACCAATATCAAATGTCCCATTCAATGAATATTTTCCAGATGAATAACTCCTACAAATTAAATATGTTCCATGGTTTACCGATATTGTAAATTACTTAGTCATGAAACAGATTTCTTCTCATTGGTCTAAACAGGAAAGGTCATGTTTCCTCTCCTTGGTAAAATACTTTTACTGGGATGATCCATATCTGTTTAAATATTGTCGTAATCAGATTTTTAGGAGGTGTATTCTAAGTGAAGAAAGTAGGAGTGTTCTAACTTTTTATCATGAGCAAAGCATGTGGGGAGCTCCTTTGGCCCAAGAAAAACAGCTGAGAAAATTCTATAGTCCGGACTATATTGGCCAACTCTTTTTAAGGATTCCTGTGAGTTTTACAAAACTTGTAACCATTGTCAGCTCTTAGAAAAAGTTACTAGAAGAAATATGATACCCTTACAACTCATTTTAGTTGTTGAGCTTTTTAATTTGTGGGGTATAGATTTCATTGGACCATTTCCAAATTATTTTGGAGATATCTACATTCTAGTAGCCATAGAGTACATGTCAAAATGGGTTGAAGCGGTAGCTTGCAAGACTAATGATAACAAGGTTCTTGTCAAGTTTTGAAGGAGAATATTTTTGCACGGTTTGGAGTGCCCCGAGCTATCATTAGTGATAATGATACACATTTCTGTAATCGTTTTTTTGATCCTTTGATGAAGAAGTATTTGATCACACACAAATTATCGACTCCTTATCACCCCTCAAATCAGTGATCAGGTAGAGGTCAGGAATAGGCAGATCAAACAAATCTTAGAAAAAACCGTTAATCATAACATAAAAGATTGGTCTGTGAAATTGTATGATGCTCTATGGGCATATCGTACAGCCTTCAAACCTAATTTGGAGATTGTTGGCCTCTTTGTTTTGATGATGTTTAACAAATAATTTATTACTAATATTGTTTGTCTAGTATTTGTGTTTTCTTATTCATTATAGACAAATAACATGTTGGAGGATGGATGGAATAGTGCCTCAACGATCATATCAAATGGAGGTTGGTGGAATAGTGGAGTGAAGCCTATGCAATTCAAGTTAAAGATCAAGTTCAAGCTTCATCCGCGAGATTACCAAGTCAAGCATATTAAAGACCAATCAAGCTTGGGTATATTAGTTTAGGGTTTATACTTGTGTGTTAATACTTTGAGCTCTATATCACACATACACACAATCCTTGATTTTGAGTAATTTTGACAAAATATCGAGTTATTGGTTTTTGGACTTAACAATCATTGTATTCATATTTCATTAAGTCTATAAAATCATTTGATAGGGTTTCAAAATATTGTTTATGTCAAAACATCAAATTTTATGTATATCATATTTTTATGTTTTGGACACACTTGCAAAATACATGAGTTTTCACAAATGGAAATTAAATTTGAGAAATTCTTTTTCTAACATGTTTGTTTTCATGTTTATAAACATTTTGCAAAGTTTCATTAAGTTTGGAATTGATTTGTTATGTTTAATGGAATTTACAAAATCATGTTTTTGTTCGTGCACATGTTCATGCATGTTTTACAAAACAGATGACTTTTCACAAATGGGAAGTGATATTTAAGAAATTCTTTCTTTGAAATCTTTACATGATTCTTTGCTTCCTTTATATGATTCTTTGCTTCCTTTATAAATAACTATTTATGTTCTACTTCTAAAAATGCATATGTGCCTAAAAATGAAGACTTGGATCTTATGAAAAAATACATTTCATCTTTAGATTCAACTTTGAAAACATGCATCAATAATCATAAGAAGCTTATGGATATGTGTGCCAAGTCTAAGTCATCATCTACTCATCATGCACACACATATAGCAAAGTTTATAAGTGTTCAATTTGCGGCCGTAAAGGCCATAAATTTTGCTATGATGCACAAAAACATAAGAATATTAATCCTTCTTGTGCATATCATGTAGCTTCTTCATCACATACACATGCATATGCTTATCATGCACATCATAAACATGCTAATGTGTTTAAATGTGATCTTTGTGGACGTTTTGGCCATTTGGCAAAATTTTGCTATGATTTAAAAAAGACTTCACCTTTGCCAAATGATTTTATTAAGCCACAAAAGTTTAAATGTGATGTTTGTGGTAGATATGACCACTTAGGAAAGTTTTATTTTGATAATGTTTCACATTTGCAAAATAATCTTAAAAGATCATCTATGGTTGCAAATGTTTTCCGTGCACGAGCTAATGGTCCACAAAAACAAATGGATCTCTTTCATTGCACAAATTACAATCGGAAGGGTCATTTGAGTGATTATTGCTTTGACCGTGTTAGTGCACTACATGTGTCCAAACGGGTTCATAACCCTAGGGCTTTGAGCTTAAATGATAGGGGTCATATCCCTAAATCTTTTGGTACCAAGAGTTCTTGGGTACCAAAACAAATTTAATTTTTAAACCAAGAATTTTAGTGTTCTTATTTTTTCTTTTCTTGGTTTTGAAAATTATGTCTTAAATTCTTTTTATGAAAACAAATTTTCATTGATCAAATCTTTTTGTTTTCATGATTATTGGTCTTGTTTTGATGAGAGGTTTGTATTTATATAACCCTCCGGATTATTGGGTGTTTATTCCCAAATCTTATTTACCTGGTGCTAAAATGTTCATATGGGTTGATACTAGCTCAAGAGGTAGATATAGTTGCCTCTCTTGATTTTTGAAAATCAATAATGGTTTGGTTTTATGATTTAAATTTTGATTTATGATTTTATTTGATTGATTTGTTTTCATTTGAAAACATTTTGCATGATTCTCATGCTCTTTTTCCTTTGATTTCATAAATCTACCTTTACACGTGGTTTTTATGTTCTTTGATTTGAGACGCTTTTTCATATTGATATATTCATATGTGTTCCCATTATCTTTTTCGTATGCGAGGAGTGTTTAGCATATTCTCCATCCATGGTTGCTCACATATGTTTGCCTTGATCCTCATTGCATACATTCTATATGGCATTTTAATAGAGAGAGCAATCACTATATTTTTTATACTCACCCATGCATATTGATAGGGGGAGCTTTCACTCTCTTCATCCTTTTGTCCCCTTTTTTGATGTTGTCAAAGGGGGAGAAATATTGTGAGTATACATTTCCTTGTCTATATGCATGTGATTTATAATTTATATATTCATTTCCTTTCATGCATATATCCTTTTTGTAAATTGTTTGTCATCATCAAAAAAGGGGAGATTATTGGCCTCTTTGTTTTGATGATATTTAACAAACAATTTATTACTAATGTTGTTTGTCTAGTATTTGTGTTTTCTTATTCATTGTAGACAAATAACATGTTGGAGGATGGATGGAATAGAGCCTCAACGATCATATCAAATGGAGGTTGGTGGAATAGTAGAGTGAAGCCTATACAATTCAAGTTAAAGATTAAGTTCAAGCTTCATCCGCGAGATTACCAAGTCAAGCATATTGAAGACCAATCAAGCTTGGGTATATTAGTTTAGGGTTTATACTTGTGTGTTAATACTTTAAGCTCTATATCACACATACACACAATCCTTGATTTTGAGTAATTTTGACAAAATATCGAGTTATTGGTTTTTGGACTCAACAATCATTGTATACATATTTCATTAAGTCTATAAAAGCATTTGATAGGGTTTCAAAATATTGTTTATGTTAAAACATCAAATTTTATGTATATCATATTTTTATGTTTTGGACACACTTGCAAAATACATGAGTTTTCACAAATGGAAATTAAATTTGAGAAATTCTTTTTCAAACATGTTTGTTTTCATGTTTATAAACATTTTGCAAAGTTTCATCAAGTTTGGAATTGATTTGTTATGTTTAATGGAATTTACAAAATCATGTTTTTGTTCGTGCACATGTTCATGCATGTTTTACAAAACAGATAACTTTTCACAAATGGGAAGTGATATTTAAGAAATTATTTCTTTGAAATGTTTATCACAAGATTATGGACATATCGCTCTATTGAAGAGAGACGATAAGTTAATTATCAGAGGTTTGGTGTTAACATGACGGGAATTTATTACGATCGGAGATTGTGGACTTATCATCCTATTGAAGAGGATTGATAAGTGGATTTTGTCAGAGGTGTGATATTAACGTGACAAGATTGCGTTGCGATAAGAGAAACTTTGTGGACTTATCATCCTATTGAAGAGAATTGATAAGTGGATTTTGTCAGAGGTTTGGTGTTAACATGATGGAATTTATTACGATCGGAGCAACTTTGTGGACTTATCATCCTATTGAAGAGGATTGATAAGTGAATTTTGTCAGAGGTGTTATATTAACGTGACAAGATTGCGTTACGATGAGAGCAATTTTGTGGACTTATTTTCCTATTGAAGAGTATTGATGAGTGGATTTTGTCAGAGGTATGATATTAACGTGACAAGATTGCGTTGCGATGAGAGCAACTTTGTGGACTTATCATCCTATTGAAGAGGATTGATAAGTAAATTTTGTCAGATGTGTGGTGTTAACATGACGGGGATTTTATACTTGTGATTTGAACAAGATTTTGAAGACTTAGCGTCTTGCTGGGGAAGATTGCGATTTGAGAAATTTTGAGGATCTATCGTCCTATTAAAGAGGATTGATAAGTTGATTGTCAGAGGTGTATTGTTAACGTGACAAATTAGGAGTGATGCAAACTGAATTCATACTCCACAGGGAAGATGATCGTCGGAAGTATAATGTTAACTCGATGATGTGAAAGATTCGTTACTCTTAATCCAGTAGGTTCCAAGTAACCAACCTCCAGTCTTAATTAAGACTTAGCATGGGAATAAAAAAAGAGGTAGACATGACATATCGTCTTGTGGGCCACTATCCATCAAGGCGGAATAGAGGCACATCACCTGGTAGGCCACTATCTGACAAGTTTGACTATCAGAGGTAATTGTTAACTGTTAGACCATAGAGGAGGGGGTGATTAGGGTCTTATGCTAATCTAATCCCGATTAAATTTCCAATTAAAATTATATTGATTTATTTGTTCTTCTACGAAATATATGAGATGGATATGAACAAGAATGATATGAATATGCACAAATAAAATATAAGCTAAGCAAAACACAAACAAACTATATGTTTACGAGGTTCGGTCACCATGACCTACGTCCCCGCTTCTCACCTTAAGGAGATCTCCACTATCACAATCTGGTTTGGAAGCCGGAACTTCTACACACTCGGTTTACAAGTTTACCGAAAACTCTCACACAACAAACACTATGCAATCACACTTTACACACTAAGTGTAGAAACCTTGCCCGTGTCCTCCTCCTCAAGTGCTCGGATACAACCTCACCCTAGGTTCGTCAACACTTCTATTGGATTCGACCCTGTCTCACGCCTCAGACTTCTCTCGGTATACAAGTGTATTACAAGTGATACTCACAATAAAGGTTAAATACAATGGTTTGTTCTCGATAACAAATGAGAACGTAATGAAGCTCACACTCACTAAATCACACACCGTTACCCAAAAATATATAGTATGGAAATATTAAAGCTTAATACAGTGTGTGTGATATCAGTGAATAGAAGATATGCAACTCAATAAATATAGCTAAGATATGAAAATCAAATAATAAGCTATATGTAAAACGAGTTAGGAAAACTTCTCTATAGA
>BQKN01050699.1:6077-42154 GCA_022839385.1 Asparagus kiusianus | reverse complement strand
CGGTTTGGAAGCCGGAACTTCGTCTACACAGCGATCCCACATGATCTCTCTCACTACACAGCTTGATCTCCACAGATCACTCCCTCATAGTAGATCTTACACAAGATCTCTACCACACAGCAGAAGAAAATGATGCAGAACTGTCTCTCTTTACACAGCCCCTATGGCAAAGAGAAGAAATTACTTGAATCTGGGAGGTGAACTCACAAAACCATAGAGAAGAAAAACAGGGAACTGATTTGAAAATTTTTTCTCAGGAAAACAGAAAATACTCTCTCTGATTTTTCAAACGTTGGGGCAAAGAAGAAGAAGAAGCTAGGGGGTTTTTATAGAAAGGATTAAAACATTTAAAAACAAAAACCAATCTTCCTGTTTAGGAAGATAATCTCTTTTTCAGATGGTAAGCTCAGACTGAGCCAAGCACAAATGAGTGAAAGCACGACGATCGAGGCAAAACGACCGTTTTAAAAAATCTCGTTTGACTGAAGAGAAAAGAAGCGGTCGTCCGAAATAACATTCGGTCGACCGAAAAATCATGTCGGTCGACCGACCAAAAAATTCGGTCGACCGCGAGCTGCTTCAAAAACTTAGAAAACAAACAGAGCCATCTTCGGTCGACCGGCGCGGTCGACCGATATAGAAATCGAAATTTCGGTCGATCGCACCGGTCGACCGACGACCTCTCTGGAAAATACTAAGGAATGGCTCTAGGAGCGGTCGACCGGACCGGTCGACCGCTTTCTGACATATTGCAAAAAACAGGTTTTTATCAATCTTGAAATATTTGCAAAATATTTATTTGACATCTAAAAATTCTGAAACTTTGTAAAATGTTTTTAATGCTAAAAACAAACTGTTTAGAAAAAGAATTTTGCAGATAGGTCCTCATACTTGTGAAAAATAAGGTTTTATAAAAACCGCATAAAAGCTTAAATATGAAAACGTGTGTGAGTCCTAATAGCTTCAAGTAAACACTGTAACTCTTTGCCTACATTCTAGCACTAGAGAGAAACATAAAAGAAAGCTAATATCCTCATATTGAAAGCAATACTTGAGCTTTGATATAGCTTGAATCGGATGAAGCTTTTATATGACTTTGTTGTTCTTGAAATAACGTTGCTTCATCTCTTGGCCTCCTCCTCCTTTGGATATCATCTTTGTAGCATATATTCCATCCATCCTCCATTAATGGCACTAACAAGCTTGATAAATGAATTTACTACATTTACACTCAATAAGCCATTAGTACCGATAATGGTGGTTGTAAGAACATCATCAAAATATAAGGGCTAACAATCTCCCCCTTTTTGATGATGACAACCAACCATTATAAGAGCAAAAATAAAATAGCTTATAGATAGTGCTCCCCCTATCTATGAGCTCCCCCTAAGTATATGCAACAATTAAGGAGATATTTCTCCCCCTTTGTCACCATCAAAAATGGGGTAAAAGAAATGCAAAATGCAATTAAAACAAGCACACAATGTAGAACTTTCACATAGTACATAAGCCCAAACCATTTCTTATGCGACAAAAATCATCCTCTCCAAGAGGCTTAGTAAATATATCCGCTAGTTGAGATTTTGTGTCAACAAATACTAGGGATACATTTTGTTTCTCTACATGATCGCGTAAGAAATGATGGCGCACATCAATATGCTTGGTTCTAGAATGCAAAACCGAATTTTTGGAAATGTTTATGGCACTTGTGTTATCACAAAAGATTTTAATATTTTGAAAATTCAAATCATAGTCAACTAGACTTTGTTTCATCCATAAGACTTGAACACAACATAAACCGGCGGCAATGTATTCCGCTTCCGTAGTGGACAATACAACACAATTTTGTTTTTTGGAAGCCTAAGAAACAAGTGAATTTCCTAAGAATTGGCATGTTCCACTAGTACTCTTGCGATCTACCTTACATCCGGCAAAGTCGGCATCACAAAAACCATATAAATCAAACGAAGTGCTTCTTGGATAAAACAAACCAAGATTAAAAGTACCATTAACATATTTAATGATCCGTTTAACCGCAATTAAATGAGATGCCTTAGGAGATGCTTGAAAACGTGCACATGCACACACACTAAACATAATATCGGGTCTACTAGCGGTAAGATAAAGAAGACTACCTATCATACCTCGGTATAATTTTTGGTCCACGTCTTCACCACTTTCATCCGCATCAAGCTTAACACTAGTGCTCATGGGAGTAGGCGCATGCTTAGAATTTTCCAACTTGAATTTCTTCACCAATTCCTTCGCATACTTGCTTTGTGAAATGAATATCCCATCCTTAGTTTGCTTGACTTGGAGCCCGAGAAAGAATGTAAGCTCTCCCATCATACTCATCTCAAAGTGATCCTGCATAACTTTAGAAAATTCCTTGCACAAGGATTCATTAGTAGCACCGAAAATAATGTCATCCACATATATTTGAACTAAAATGAAATCATCTTTCCTTTTTCTCACAAAAAGAGTGTTATCAATTGTTCCTTTTAAAAAACCATTTTCAACAAGAAAACTAGAGAGGCGAGCATACCAAGCTCTAGGAGCTTGTTTCAACCCATATAAAGCTTTTTGTACCCGGTATACATGATTTGGAAAGACATGATCTATAAATCCGGGGGGTTGCTCAACATACACTTCCTCTTCTATAAAACCATTTAAGAAGGCACTTTTAACATCCATTTGAAAAAGTTTAAAATTTTTGAAACTAGCAAATGCCAAAAACATCCTAATAGATTCCAACCTTACAACCGGTGCAAAGGTTTCATCATAGTCTATGCCCTCCTCTTGATTGTATCCTTGGGCAACCAAACGAGCTTTATTCCTAGTAACAATGCAATGTTCATCAAGTTTGTTTCTAAAAACCCACTTTGTACCAATAACACTAGCATTGTTAGGTCTAGGAACTAACTTCCAAACTTCATTTCTTTGAAAATTGTTTAATTCTTCATGCACAGCCAAGACCCAAAATTCATCATTCAAAGCATCATTTATCTTTTTAGGTTCTAGTTGGGATAAGAAGGCAACATTACCACACTCACTCAAAGCTTTTGAGCGAGTAATAACTCCTTTTGAAGGACTCCCTATGATTTGCTCCTTTGGATGGTTTGATGTGAATTTCCAAGCTTTAGGAGGTTCAACTTGATCTTGAGCATTGGAGCTATCTACATCTTTTTGAGCTTCTATAGAGGGAGTATCATTTATTTGCAAGAAGTCCAATCCTCCCTCAATATCATCATCATCATCTTTTCTAGGCAAAACAACTTGAGAGCAAACATTAGTCTCATCAAAAGTAACATTTATAGATTCTTCAACAACGAGGCTTCGTTTATTGAAGACCCTATAAGCCTTACTTCGAGGTGCATAACCCAAGAAAATACCAACATCAATTTTGGAATTAAATTTATCATGGTGATCTTTTGTATTTAAAATGAAACATTTGCAACCAAAGACACGAAAATAACCAATGAAAGGAGTTTTTCCATAATAAAGTTCATAAGGAGTTTTCTTAAGCTTTGGTCTAATCAAAACACGATTCAAAACATGGCAAGCCGTATTAACGGCTTCCGCCTAAAAATATTTTGGTAAATCAAAAGAGTTTAACATAGTGCGTGCCATCTCTTGTATGGTCCGATTTTTCCGTTCAACAACACCATTTTGTTGTGGTGTTCTAGGAGCGGAAAACATATGAGTTATACCATGATGAGCACAAAAATCATAGAAAAATTCATTTTGAAATTCACCACCATGATCACTTCTAATTTTAACAACTTTCAAATCTTTTTTATTTTCAATCCTTTTAACATGATTAGCAAATTCTTCAAAACAATCATTTTTCTTTGCAAGAAATATTGTCCATGTAAAATGAGAAAAATCATCAATAATCACAAAAACATAATGTTTACCTCCAAGAGAGGTAACACGCATAGGACCAAATTAATCAAAATGAAGTAATTGCAAAGGTTTAGAAGTTGATACCTCATGGATGGATTTGAAGAGGATTTTGTTTGTTTACCTTTGGCACAATCCTCACAAATGGTATCTTTTATGAAGTGCAAGCTAGGTAGCCCTTTCACAAGATTCTTCTTAGACAATTTTGATATCAACTCCATATTTGCATGTCCAAGTCTCTTGTGCCAAATCTAAGGGTTTTCATCAATTGCCGCAAGACACTTCACATCTTGATTCACTAACTCATTCATCTCAAAGATATAAACATTAGACTTGCGATTTACAATAAAAACAATTTCTCCATTCATACTAATGATGCACTTATCTGGTTTAAAAGAAATATCAAATCCTTTATCACTTAGTTGACTAATACTAAGAAGATTATGATTCAAACCGCTTACTAAATAAACATCTTCAATAATGGGTGAGGGTTTCTTACCAATAGAACCTATACCAATGATTTTACCTTTCTCACCACCACCGAAGGAGACATTGCCTCCTTCAATCCTTGATAGGGTTGCAAATAATTCTTTATTGCCCGTCATATGATGTGAGCAACCACTATCAAGGTACCATATCTCCTTATGTCGTTGCCGTGACGTTCCCTACAAAAGAAGAAGATGAAGGTGTAGTAGCTTTAGGTACCCATGTTTTGGGTCCTTGGTGGTTAGTAGTTTTGGTACCTTTGGGTACCCATATCAAACCATAAAAATCTTCATTGTCTTTAATTCTACAATGAGTAGAAATGTGTCCATGTCTCATACAATAGGTGCATACAAAATTTCTTTTGTATGTACGGATGTTAGAACCATGAAACCTATTTCTACCATGGTGATTATAGTTGGCATGAACATGAGTGGGTCTAGTCCTACAACCCTCAATTTCTAATCTTTCAATTTTTGATCTTAATTACTTGTTCTCGAAATCGAGATCTCCTAGCAATTCATCTTTTAGAGCAAGAGAGGTTGTTAGTTGTTCAAGCTTAATATCACAAGAGGCATGCAATTTTTTAAAAGAAGAGTATTCTTTAGACATTCTTTTAAATTCAAAGTTCAACTCTTCTAAAGCCATAGCTATATCACATTGCATATAGAAAGATTCACTTTCGGCCTCGGATATTACCTCATGTTCATTTGCCATGAAACAAACATTTGGGTCATGAAGAGCAAGTTTGGCTCCCTCATCATCGCTATCCGAATCACTTGGTTCGGATTCTTCCCATCCGGCATACATAGCCTTCTTCTTCTTGTACTTCATGTACTTTTCTTTGAGTTTGGGGAAATCCTTAGCGATGTGACCCGGTTCATTGCATTCAAAACATTTACCTACACGAGATGAAAACTTGTTGTTAGATCGAGGGTTAAATTTTTTGTTCATCTTTATAAGTCTAGAGATTCTTCTAGAGAGGTGAGCCACTTCTCTAGAAAAATCGACTTCACTCTCCGATGACGAAGATGAGTTGTCACTAGCTCCTTTGAGAGCTATGGTCTTCAACTTTGGTGACGGCTCCTCAACTTCACGTGATGGCACTTCCTCCTTCTCCTTCCCTTTAAGCTTCTTCTCATGCACTTTGAGCTTTCCGATGAGACTATCTAGAGCTAAAGTAGTGAGGTCATGAGCTTCCTCAATGGCCATAGCCTTGGGCTCCCATGCCGGAGTTAAGGAACGAAGTATCTTGTAGTTCATCTCTTGAATGGATAGTTGCTTATCTAGACCATGTAATTCATTGATGATATTAGTAAAACGGGAAAACATAGCATCAATGGATTCATTTGGAAGCATTTTCAATAGCTCATAATCATGCATAAGCCCACTAATCTTAGACTCCTTAACTTGGGGTGTTCCCTCATGTGTGACACATAATTTTTGCCAAATTTCGTATGCGGTTGCACACGTGGAAACTCTATTATATTCATTGGGGGAAAGACCGCAAATTAAGGCGTTCATGGCCTTAGCATTGAGATTGGCAAGGTGCCTTTCATCATCGGACATGTTCTCAACTTTGGATTTCTCTACATATTTCTTTTCAATGAGTCCTAGGATGTCAAGGTCAATACAACGAAGATAAATTCTCATCCTAGCCTTCCAATAAGCAAAATTACTTCCGGTGAAGAGAGGTGGTCTAGTTGTGGATTGTCCTTCTAACATATGCATATTCAAAGAAGCCATAAGATCTTTTCTCTAAGGTGATTAAACCAAAAATTAATATAGAGACCAAGCTCTGATACCAATTGTTGGACCCTAGAGGGGGGGTGATTAGGGTCAAAAGGCTCTAATATGCAATTTTAAAACATACAACAAGCAATCCACAGTAAATAGATGCAAACAAAGTAAATAAGAGAGGGTTAGGAATCGTTATCCTTAACGCGCAATGTGTTAACGAGGTTTGGCCCTCTGGCCTACGTCCCCGCTCCCCACTCTCGAGGAGAAATCCACTACACACCCGGTTTGGAAGCCGGAACTTCGTCTACACAGCGATCCCACACGATCTCTCTCACTACACAGCTTGATCTCCACAGATCACTCCCTCACAGTAGATCTTACACAAGATCTCTACCACACAGCAGAAGAAAATGATGCAGAACTGTCTCTCTTTACACAGCCCCTATGGCAAAGAGAAGAAGTTACTTGAAGCTGGGAGGTGAACTCACAAAACCACAGAGAAGAAAAACAGAGAACTGATTTGAAATTTTTTTCTCAGGAAAACAGAAAATACTCTCTCTGATTTTTCAAACGTTGGGGCAAAGAAGAAGAAGAAGCTAGGGGGTTTTTATAGAAAGGATTAAAACATTTAAAATCAAAAACCAATCTTCCTGTTTAGGAAGATAATCTCTTTTTCAGATGGTAAGCTCAGACTGAGCCAAGCACAAATGAGTGAAAGCACGACGATCGAGGCAAAACGACCGTTTTAAAAAATCTCGTTTGACTGAAGAGAAAAGAAGCGGTCGTCCGAAATAACATTCGGTCGACCGAAAAATCATGTCGGTCGACCGACCGAAAAATTCGGTCGACCGCGAGCTGCTTCAAAAACTTAGAAAACAAACAGAGCCATCTTCGGTCGACCGGCGCGGTCGACCGATATAGAAATCGAAATTTCGGTCGACCGCACCGGTCGACCGACGACCTCTCTGGAAAATACTAAGGAATGGCTCTAGGAGCGGTCGACCGGACCGGTCGACCACTTTCTGACATATTGCAAAAAATAGGTTTTTATCAATCTTGAAATATTTGCAAAATATTTATTTGACATCTGAAAATTCTGAAACTTTGTAAAATGTTTTTAATGCTAAAAACAAACTGTTTAGAAAAAGAATTTTGCAGATAGGTCCTCATACTTGTGAAAAATAAGGTTTTGTGAAAACCGCATAAAAGCTTAAATATGAAAACGTGTGTGTGAGTCCCAATAGCTTCAAGTAAACACAGTAACTCTTTGCCTACATTCTAGCACTAGAGAGAAACATAAAAGAAAGCTAATATCCTCATATTGAAAGCAATACTTGAGCTTTGATATAGCTTGAATCGGATGAAGCTTTTATATGACTTTGTTGTTCTTGAAATAACGTTGCTTCATCTCTTGGCCTCCTCCTCCTTTGGATATCATCTTTGTAGCATATATTCCATCCATCCTCCATTAATGGCACTAACAAGCTTGATAAATGAATTTACTACATTTACACTCAATAAGCCATTAGTACCGATAATGGTGGTTGTAAGAACATCATCAAAACATAAGGGCTAACACAGACATCTTCTCCTTCCTTAAATCTTGGGCTCCTTCCAAGGAAGTAAGGATCTCGCCAAGCTCCTTGTACTACGATCGAGTCAGGACCATACACAGGATGCCCCCTTCGTAGGATCTGATCGCTCTGATACCAACTTGATACAAGTTACCGTGCGAGCACCTTTGATCGCGGAATTATCAAAGGTGGGTTAAGGAGAAAACAATAAGAACACAAGAATAACTCAGGTTTGGGCGAAGGAAAAATACCTTCTCTAGATTATGAATATGCAATTTACAATCTCTTACAATCTCACTCTAGAATTGAAGAACAAGTTCTCGAAATCTCAATTACAAGTTAATCTCCCTTGATTCAACTCTCTCTCTGGTTGTTTTAAACCCTAAAACAATCCCTTATATAGGTGTACAAACGAAGTTGGCAAAGTGGTAAATAACCTAGCCCAATCTAAATAGGAAAACGCATAAACAGAGTCCTTAGCGGATCTGGAAAACTCCGATGAGTCAACTCATGAACAGTTATGAGTCGACTCATGACCTCATATGAGTCGACTCATAACTGATGAGTCGACTGGTCAGAAACTTTTGCTAGCAGGACTTGATTTCTTGAGTCGACTCAAAACTGTATATGAGTCAACTCATGACTGATGAGTCGACTCATAAGGTGATGAGTCGACCAAGCAGAAACTTTTGGCAAAACGGCTGGGTTTCGTGAGTCGACTCATGACAGGCATGAGTCGACTCAACCTGATGAGTCGACTCATGTACATGTATGAGTCGACTCACAAGCTAAAATCTGGATTCTTCGAATCTTCGATTCTTTACCTTATTCCTCGCTCCAACATGCATTCCCTTGTACTGTTTGACACCTCTATTCTCATGCTATCATAAGAATTATCTATCCTCAAGTTCCCCTGAGGATCGCTAAGTTCCGAAGAGAAGATACACCTGTATCACATAGACCACCAGAGTTTGAAGTACCTTTTCTCCCAGAAGGAACTTAATCAGAGGTAGTGACAATGGATTGAGTTCATCAAGGACTACGAGCTCACGATTCAGTATCACCCGGGGAAGATGAACGTCGTAGTAGATGCTTTGAGTAGGAAGCGTCGACACCAGGTCGCGGTTTTGAGGTGCTCGTTCTATAGAGATCTTCTCACTCTTAGCCTGTTCGATTTTAGGCCAGAGATTAGTGGGACTAGCACATACTTAGGAGCTATATCAGTGCAGCCACCTTAGAGGGACAGAGTAGTCAGAGCTCAGTTAGAGGACTCTTGGATTCAAATCCGAAAGGAGGAGATTTCCAAAGAGCCCAAGGATGATTGGACCATTAGGGCAGATGGAGGCCTTCGGATGAAGGGCCGATTGGTTATGCCAGCTAGTGTGGAGCTGAAGAGGGAGTTGTTTGATGAAGCACATCGTACTCGATATACAGTGCATAAAGGAACCACTAAGATGTACAAGGATTGAGTAGATACTTTTGGTGGAGTGTTATGCATAGAGAGATTTCAAAATATGTGGCTAAGTGTTTCACCTGTTATCAAGTGAAGGCAGAACATCAGAGACTAGCAGGGACATTTCAGCCTCTACCCATTCCAGAATGGAAGTGGGCAGACATTTCTATGGACTTCATTATAAGGCTGTCGAAGTCAAAGAGGGGGGACGACTCAATTTGGGTGATTGTGGATCGGTTGACGAAGTCGGCACCTTTTATTCCAGTGAGGACTACTTACACCGTCAAGACATATGTGATGATATTCATTCGGGAGATAGTTCGACTTCTCGGGGTTCCAGACACGATTGTATCAGATTAATGCTCAGTTTTTATCTTGCACTTTTAGAGTAGTTTCTAGGATTCATTTGGCAGCAGATTATTACACAGTAGTGTTTTTCACCCTCAGACATACGGTCAGACAGAGAGAGTGAACCAGGTGTTGGAGGACATGCTACGAGCTTGTATCATTAACTTTCAAGGTAGATGGGAGGATCATATTCCATTGATAGAGTTTGCTTATAATAATAGTTATTAAGCAATGATTGGTATGACTCCGTATGAGGCTTTGTACGGGAGGACTTGTAGATCCCCTATATGTTGGGCAGAGCCAGAGGATAATTTGTTGCTTAGACCAAAGCTTATGAGGTAGACTACCGAAAAGGTAGCATTTATTAGGGAGCATATTTTAACCGCTCAGAGTCGGCAGAAGAGTTACACGGATCACACACTACGAACTTTGGAGTTTTAGGTAGGAGATTTTTTTATGCTGAATGTATCGCCGATGAAGGGGGTGTAGCGATTTGGTAGGCGGGGGAAGCTTGCTCCGAGATATATTGGCCCATTTCAGATTGTGGAGTGTATTAGGGCTGTTTCATATAGATTAGACCTTCCAGCATCGATGTCTGGTGTGCATGACATGTTTCATATTTCTATGCTGAAGAAGCACTTACATGATGAGGAAAGACTATGAGTATTAGATGCTCCGGAGATTGATCTTCAGGACGATTTGACTATGATAGATATCCTAGTTTGTATACTTTCTAGAGAAAACAAGAAACTTAGAAACAAGGTGATTCCTTTGGTGAAAGTTTCATAGAACCTGAGAGGATCTGAGGAGATTTCTTGGGAGCGCGAGGAGGATATGGGTCGCGACTACCCACACCTGTTTGAGCAGCTAAATTGTTTGGATTATATTTTCTTATGTTTTATGATAATTTTGGATAGTCATATTTATCTTTAACACTAGAATGGGGGTATTGTCACTTAATTCTTAATCATTTGGGATACATGGTATATATATGGGAGGTTCCTTGTTTGGATTTTTTGCCCGATGTACTAATTCCATTTCGTTAGGGATTAAGGCATGAATATTTGTATTTTAGACTGTTAACTTTAGATATTACTATGTTCATATCAAAAAATTAATGCTATGAGAGGTGTATGTGGGAATGACTACTCCCGATGTGCTTTTCTCGTATTATTAATTTTTAAGATAAGATTCGGAATTTCGAGGACGAAATTCTTTTAAGGGGGGAAGAATGTAAAACCCCATAAAATACAGCGAATGGATTTTTTTATTGTAAAATATATGTTTATATCATAGATGAATGTGATAACAAGTGTTTCGGGATCAAACGAGTGTATTTATATGAGAAAGATTGAGTGATAAGACCAGCACACAAATATCATGCACCAACAGGAAATTTCCTGCGCGATCAACCGTGCAAGTCAACCGCCGGGCGCACAGGAGAAGCTGGCAATCGACCGCCGGGCACGCAGGAGAAGCAGAAACCTTCTATCTCTTGCGCAGTTGACCATGATGGTCGACCGTACGTAGTTTTGCCAGTTTTTCCTAGTTCGAGTCTTATTGGGTTTTAGTGTGGACTCATATATATAATATTATATTCGTGAGGGCTTCTTATTCACCATAGAAAACCCTAGCAGCCTCCTCCTTCCCTCTTGCAAACCCTAACCCCTTCTCCTTGGTGATTTCGACAGATTTCGGAGAGTTTGAACGGGATCCAGCGGTTTTCGGTGTAGGAGGATATTTTTTCTAGCATTTCTTTGGAGTTGTTCATCATCCCTCAGGCGAGTTTTATCTCGCCCAACCCTATATCCATGTTTTTAAATGTTTTAATAATGCTTTTCATGTTATTTGTGAGCCTAACATACTAGATTATGTATAAAAATAGATCTATATGTTGTATTTTTACAAAGAGAACATGTTTTCAGTTAATAAAGCTCATCCACGAAATTCTTAATACAGATCTAGATCTGAGTTTATTTATTACAAGAATTTTATAAGAAAGATTTTTGTTTTTGAAGATTTTGACACGAAATTTACATGTTTAAGATTTGATTCGTTTTATCTATAGTGATTAGGCTGAAATTCACATGTTCTGGTTATGCTAAATCACTTATGAAGGATTGATAATGTATATAAACATCGCACGAAAGTTATTGGATCAAACCATGTAGAACAGAAACCTGAACTAGGGTTTGTGCTTTTACGCGATCGACCGTGACGGTCGACCGCGTGTCATGCGCAGAAGCAGTAAGATTCTGCTCCAGTCACGGTCGATCGCGGGCGGTCGACTGCGGGCGGTCGACCGCTAGAATTATTTTTTTGCTTTTGTCCTGTTGTGCTTAGATTTTTGTGGCTGGAAATTTTTTGGGTTATATGGGTTTGTTATATACTGAGATTGGTATACATGAGTTGACTTCAGACATGAGTCTTAGATTTATTCACCGGAGCATAAGGGTGAATGGTATATATATGATTTCTGACACTATTTGCATATTACAGTCCTCGTGTTGGACTATAAGCCATCAAGTCCTCGTGTTGGACTATAAACTATTAAAGTCTTTGTATTAGACTATAAGCTATCAAAGTCCTCGTGTTGGACTATAATATTCAAAGTCCTCGTGTTAGACTATAATCCACTACAGTCCTTGTGTTGGACTTTAAGCTATTGCAGATCATACTTTGGACGTTTATTCATTGCAGACCACGAGTTGGGTATGTAATTGACATATGCCAGGTCATTGATATTTCGATTGGAGATAGAGTTATTACTCCATGTTGTAGCTCTTGAATTTGGTATTTAGCTATTTACAATTTGATCTAAGGGAGGTGTACCTATGCTCATGTTGTAAATTTCTAAACATCAAACCTCTATTTTATTTTTATAGTCGATGTTTGGCTATTTGTATGTATTATCAGATATTTTCTTATCCTTCTAGCCCTTTCTCCTGGGGTTGGTTGAGATGTTACTCGCTATAGCGCTTTGACGCTCCTTGTTTTCCCACTTTCAGGTAACGAGCCGTAGCTTGATGGAGTTGTTCTAGTTACCATTTTTAATTTTTGCTAGTAGTTTATGTCAGAACTCCACAATAGATGTATTTATGAATATCTGTATAGGCAATGTGCCTTAATATCATTTCATTTGATTCTTATATCGAGACATTTGTATTTAGGTGAGATATTACCTTTTAAGAGACTTATCCATTTATATCAGTGGTAGTGATTATTCTTCTGAATATCTGTTATTTAGTTTCCTTTATGTATACTCTCTTTTGCCTGTTTTGTATCTACACCTATTGTTGATTCTACTAGATAGGTAGTGACTGTGATGGTGAAGCATGTCATAGCATGGTGTTTGGTACTTGACAGGTTTGACATTCTTAGTTTCACTATGGATTTTTGAAACTAGAGGCATCATAGTGATGCCCCTGGGTTCACACAAGGCTGTAGTTCAAGGTGAAACAAGAGATGTCAAATCTGCCATGCACCCCCACTGTGCAATAACACGTTTCACCATTCATAGTAATATCCTCTAGTAGAATCAAATAAAAACGTAGGTACAAAACAGACAAAGAAATAGGATAACGATGGTAGACATGAATAAGAAGAAGATATCTCATAAATAAAGATCATGTCTCAGCTAAAAAATATCTGACAACTGAAGTAATGAAACTGTCTTAACATAAATCAAAACTGGAAATTGTACTAAGGCACATTGCCTTTACAATATGGAAATAAACTCTAATGTCTGAATAAAACCTAAAATCTATTATGGAGCCTCTAAAAACTCATGTGATGATGACTATGCAAGAACTCCGTCACCCGCGGCTCTCCGTACCTCTGTACCGCCTGAAAGAAGGGAAAACAACAAAAAGAACCATATAAAAAGCGTCAGAGCGTTACAGAAAGATCATCTCTATCCGCCCCCAAGAGAAGGGCTTCTAGATGGAGTGGAGGCTCTATCTATTAAGCATAGTCTACCTAGATTCTTTTTTCATGTATCTAAGTGAAATTAACATTTAGGAAACAACAACACGAGACGTAGTACGTCGAGCGAAATAATCCAAACGAGGAAACCCTCATGTATATACCATTGTCTCAAATTGTAGATACCTAAACATTAACACTGAACTAGAGATAAATAATCTAAATGAAATCAATAATTAGAAACCCACAACATGAGATTGGTACATCGAGCGAAATAATCCAAACAAGGAAACATCATGTATATACCATGTCTCAAGTTGTGAATCGCTAATCATTGATCCAACCTAACAAGAAATAACAAAAGTAGTTAAGAGAATAAAAACATCAGTATACCGTATTTATAATATCTTCCACTATCAATGGGAGGGTAAAATAAATACCAACATATAATCCCATATACTCTTAATAGCAAAGAATTTCGGCTTTATATTTCAAAAATAACTCGCATTCATATATTACATCCATCCAAAGCCTTAGGCTATAATTCAACAATCTCAATGTAACGGACTACCCTGTAGGTATCTAAAATAGTGTAAACGACCCATTAGTCTCAGCAGGATCTCAGCATGTAGCCTGAGTGCAGAACGACCTACCCTATAGGTATCCAAATAAATGGATCATAAGCTTCATAAATAAATGGCTCGTAAGCCTCATCGTACCATCGTGCGGACGAACTGCTATACTAAGCATCCAAACCCGACTAAATGTCCTGTGCAAATGGAATATCAACACACTACCTCATGTAGTACTGAACTAAGCTCATCAACGATCCATTTCATGAATAATCTGTGTGTAATAGTATATCAATGTACTATCCCGTATAGTGCTGAGCTGTGCTCATTAACGATATCCAACTCATATGTAATATCGTCTAATCCTAACATAAACCACTCAACTCTTGTCAAAAACCCCTTTCGGGATATACGTGTATGTGTATTAATATTGTACTTGTGTATTCGTAAATTCGTGTAATTATATGGGAGGAAGTACGGCTCGAACCCCGCAAACACATCCCAAACAATTCCAAAATAGAACTTAGGAAATCAGCCTTAATAGTCAACTACTATGCTGAGTAGTCAACTACTCTGAGTCCATCCAGACTCTGTGAAACCAAACTCAGTGTTAGTAGTCGACTATAATGATTATTAGTCAACTACATTTCTACAATAATAATTCTGTGAACTGGATCTGAGACAGAGTAGTCGACTACTAACCTTGGTAGTCGACTACTCTACATGAATTTGAAAACTAACATGCAGGAACAAGAAATTAACCAAGGAACGTACACATATGCAATATTAAACAAGATTTAAACAATTTGTATTCCTTTAACAGATTCTATCCTAAAAATGAAACATGGAATTAATTAAATCTAATTAGGGTTAACATCCTTGTTAATCTATCTCTTCAATTACTCATATATGATCAACATGGTTATGGAAAACATGATAGAAATTTCACATGACAACAATATATTTCGTGTTAACTCTGATTAAAAAAATCCCTAGATATCACAACCCTAGGTTTTAGCATGATAAAATACAAGAAAAACTCAATTAGTTATCAAATTAGGGTTTTGAACATAAGTTAAACTTAATTAACAAATTAAAATGAAATTAATAATTAGCCTAACTGTCATAAACATGTTTTTAATCATAAATAGTAAAAAAAACATTAGATTTAACATGGATCACAGGTCAAATATCAGAAATCTACTTTTTATCACATGTAAACCATAAAAATGCATGAAAACATCGATTTAATCACTTTAAATCTTGTAATTACTTTGGGTGCAGGAACGGGTGAAGATGATCTTGCCTTAGATGCTACTGGAGCCTTCTATCATGTGTGTGCAATAACTCCCTTCAATCCATGAAGCCAAAACTCTTCCTTCCTCACGCAAACACCTCGAAAATCTCTCAAGAACTCACAAAGAAAGATTTAAGGTTTGAGGAGGGAGTTGGCTACTAAACTCATGGTTATTCTATCTGAAATTAGGGTTTAAATGTGTGTTTATATATGTATATCAACCTGGGTTCGGATATAAATCAAATCCAACCCGAAACGTGAAAAGGAAAATAGGACTCAGCCCCGACAGTCGACTACTTGCCAGAGTAGTCGACTACTAATCTGATTAGTCGACTACTTTGAGTTGTAGTCGACTACCAACAGCTCAGAAACATGATTTTGCATGTTTTCATACATGTTCTTCATTTATACTCACGTATATACATTGGATTGATCTCACATCAATTCCTAGCATGTTCAAACATTAGAATATGTTATTTATTACCATATAACATACTTATTATCATTTATCACATAATATTTAAAATTTTCATAGGGTTTTATATTCTTCCTCCCTTAAAATAATTTCATTCCTGAAATTCCACAATCGTATCATATGGATTAATAATATGAGAAAAGCACTAAGAGGGGATAATTCAAACAAGGAAACCCTCCCGTACAGATCTCATACCATTAATCCCCATATATCAAACATAGCAATATCTATACTTAACCGTCTTGAATGCGGGTACTTTCACTTAACTCATAACTAAAGGGAACTAGTACATCGGGCGAAAAATCCAAACAAGGAACCCCCCATGTATATACCATGTGTTCCGAATAATTAGGAGTTAAGTGCTAATACCTCCATTCTAGCGTTAATTATAAATATGTCCATAAAGAAATCATGAACAAGAGTAGATCAAGACCAATCAATCAAATTACCTTTTTAAACAGGTGTGGAAAGATGCGACGCATATCCTCCTCGTGCTCCCAAGAAGCCTCCTCAGCTCCTTTTCAGTTCTATTGAACTTTAACAAGAGGAATCAATTTGTTTCTAAGCTTCTTTTCCTCCTTAGCAAGAATGCACACTGGAATTTTAATAGTAGTCAAATCATCAAGATTCTCCACCTCTGGCGCGTCTATCACCCACAACTGTTCCTCGTCACGTAGATGCTTCTTAAGCATCAAAACATGGAAGACATCGTGTATGCTCGACATCGACGCTTGAAGATCTAGCTGATATGAAACGGCTCCAATACACTCAACTATCATGAATGGACCAATATATCGTGGGGAAAGTTTTCCCCGTCTACGAAATTGTTGAACTCCCTTCATTGGTTACACTTTCAATAAGACATACTCCCCAACCTGGAACTTTAATGGCCGTCGTCTCTGATCTGCATAACTCTTCTGACGACTCTGCACTTCAAGAATGTGCTTCCGAGTTATTGATATCTTTTTTGTATTCTATCTCACTAGCTCAGGTCCAAGCAATAGACTGTTCTCTGGTTCTGTCTAACATATAGGCGATCTGTAAGGCCTCCTGTACAATGCTTCATACGGCGCCATCCCAATAGTAGCTTGATAACTATTATTATATGGAAATTAAATTAATAAGATTTGGTCCTCCCAGCTACCCTGGAAATCTGTAACACATGCTCGTAGTATATCCTCTAACACCTGATTCACCTTCTCTGTCTGACCATTTGTTTGGGGGTGATAGACACTGCTGAATGACAAATAGTTGCCGAAGGCCTCCTGAAAACTCCTCCAGAAATGGGATGTGAAGACTAAGCCCCAATCTGATACAATCATCTCCGGGACTCCATGCTATCGAACTATATCCCAAATAAAAATCCTCGCATATGTCTCTGCTATATTAGTTGTCTTCACTGGGACGAAATGTGCTGACTTCATCAATCGATCAACTATCACCCAAACATAATCGTTCCCCTTCTTCATCTTTAGCAATATCTACCCACTTCAACTCCGGAATGGGTAAAGGTTGTAGGGTCCCTGCCGGTCTCTGATGTTCTACCTTCACCTGTAGGTAGGTAAAGCATCTAGCAACACATTCTGCTATCTCTCTCTGCATACCGTTCCACCAAAAGTGTCTCTTTAGGTCCTTGAATATTTTTGTTATGCCTGGATGCACTGTGTACCTGGTACGATGTGCTTTAAACAATTCTTTCTTCAGTTCTGCATTAGACGACACAACTAATTAGCCCTTCATCTGAAGGCCTTCATCTGCCCCAAAGGTATAATAAGCCTTTGGCTCTTTGGAAATCTCCTCCTTTTAGATCTGAATCTAAGAGTCCTCTAGCTGAGCTCTGACTATCACTCCAAGATGGTTGCACTGACAAAGCTACCAAAAATGCGCTGCTCCCACCGATCTCTGGCCTAAAGTCAAACTGGCTAAGGGTATGAATTGCTCGATATAACGAGCACCTCAAAGCTATAATCCGGTTCTGACGCTTCCTACTTAACACGTCTGCTACTACATTAGCCTTCCTCGGATGAATTCAACCCATCGTTGTTATCTCTGATTTAGCTCCTTCTGAGAGAAAAGGTATTTTAAACTCTGATGATGCATAAATACCTCGAACTGCATTCCATATAAATAGTGTCTCCACATCTTCAGTGTGAAGATCACTACTGCTAGCTCTAGATCATGAGTGGGGTAATTCCGTTCATGAGTCCTCAACTGCCTCAAAATGAAGCCACCACTCTTTGGGTCTGCATCTAAACACCTCCAAGACCCGATAAAGATGCGTCCTTGTAGACAACAAAAGTCCTATCACTACTCGAAATGATCAACACTAGCGCTGATGTCAACTTAGCCATCAAAGTCTCAAAGGCATCCTGGCAATCCGTACCCCAAACAAATTGTACACCCTTCTTCGTAAGGTGTGTAAGTGGCATTGAAATCTTTGAGAAATCCTGAATAAACTTTATGTAATAGCCTGCCAATCCAAAAAACTGTGAATCTCTGTAACTGTTTTTAGCAACTCCCAATCAAGAACGGCCTCCACCTTAGCCGAATCTACTGCACTGCCCTCTCGGCTGAGAACATGGCCCAAAAATCTAACTTCTGACAGGCAAAACTCAATTTGCTAAACTTAGCATATAACTGATTCTCCTGCAAAGTCTGCAAAGCCAATCGAAGATGCTGATCATGCTCTGCCTTTGATCTCGAATAGATAAGTATGTCATCGATAAATACAATCACAAATTGATCAAGGTATAGACGGAATACTCGGTTCATCAAATCCATGAATACCGTAAGTGCATGTAGGATCTGAAATAGATACACTTGAACACTAGAGGGGGTGAATAGTGTTCTTTAAAAATTTATGCAAAGTATATTATAAATTGCAAAGAAAAATGGCAATCTCAGAAATTCACAATCACAAACACAAGTATTTATACTGGTTCCACCAATCCGGTGTACATCCAGTCCCCAAGCAAGTCCCGCTTGAGAGTTTCCACTATTATTTTGAATAAACTTACAAAATCAAACGCAAACCTGACCAATTTGCAAGTCCCTACAAATTACAACACCAATTGACAAACACCTTACCAATTTGCACACCAATCTCTAAACCAAGAGATTAACCCTCTCAAACCCGAGAGAAATCCTTTTTGAAGCAAGAACACAATTGATCCTATAAGCCTTGAATGTGTAGTGAAGTGCAGCAGTAGCTTAGGATTCTTTTAACCTCTATAAATTGCCTAAACAATAAGTATTTGAATGATGTTTAGAGGCAATTTTAGAAACTTTTCTTTTTCTCAAAATCTGAATATTTTTCACTTGAAAAAATACACAAAGATCAAAGCTTATGGGTATGTAAGTCTCTGCATTTTTTCTGAACAAATAACCTATTTATAGCCCTTGAAAAGATAAATTTTTAAACTTTAAAAACGTTTAAAAATGGCTATAAACAGTCATAAATTCAAACTTTGAAATCTGGAAAAACTGTATCTGTAGTCGACTACATTACACATTAGTCGACTACACTGAGTTCAAACAGACTCTGTGTATTCAGAAAATTTCTCAATAGTCGACTACAATGCTCATTAGTCGACTACACTATATTTTGACAAAAACTGATAAAATGAAATTTGCGTTCAGTAGTCGACTATAATGTTGATTAGTCGACTATACTGTATAAAGACAGAAACTTATGTTTCTGTAAAACACCTGAGTAGTCGACTACAATCTACATTAGTCGACTATACTATAAAATAACAGAAACATATATTTAAGTTTTATACACGAGTAGTCGACTACTATTCTAATTAGTCGACTACTAAGAGTAAAAATTATGAAATAAAATATTTTTATACTTAAGTTTTAACTATAATTCTAATGGTTAACATAGGGGATTTCTATAGTTAACCAACACACTAAGCCTATGTTAGTGTGTTCTAATGTTGTGTGTGTGCGTGTGTGTGATCAAGGCTTGTACAATAATTCTAAGTAAAGAAAATGTTAAATACATTATCTCATCTGTTCTTCATTTTCTTCACTTCATAATGCCTTGAAAACATCTTGCACTTGTTCATATTCTGATATTAAAATCTGCATATAAAAGTTAGTGCACACACTGTATAAATTGTTATCATCAAAATACTATCATGGAGATATGATATTCAACATTCTCCCCCTTTTTGATGATAACAAATAATTTATGCATAAGTATATATTTTATAATCATATTAAAACATAATAAAATAACCATACTTACTCCCCCTGCATATATGCAAATATGAGTCAAATATGAGTCTATAACAATACATAATAATACTTACATAACAATGCTATTTCTCCCCCTTTGTTATCAACAAAAAGAGGAAAAACATCTATGTTAAACATGATATTATTTCTTCAACATGAGCTAAAACTTCAAACAAATCATCCAGGTTATGAACATAGTCCATAACTTCACCCATCTAAATAGGTAGGCAAAGACTTGCCATAAAGACTAAAAGTTCCACAATGTTCATCACCATGATCTGTTTAAAATATATAGCACATATATTAACTAACCAAACATCATCATAGATAAGTAAACACACAATCAACATACTTAACATAGTAGCAACATAAACATATTACATATGTCCTAACAACTCACAACCACATAGTTTTTGATACTTAAACAGAATAACATAATTGTTTTAAAACTTAACATAAAAACATCCTAAGGTGCTGGAGGAGGTTGCTGTCCTTGAAAATATGCATTAAGCTTTGTGTCCAAGTCTTCAAACTTCTTGATTAGCTCTTCTTGATTACTAATGATATATGAGTTCTGGGAATATAGAGCTCTTTGACCAGTTTCAAGTTCAAGAATACGTGCACTTAAAGTGTTGTATTGCACGTCTGAAAAACATGAGGGTTCTGTAGGAAATGGTAGTGGACTAGAAGAAGCTCCTGCTTGAGTTGAAGATTGTAGAAAATCTTATGGAATTTCTTCTTGATGAGGTTCATTTTGAGGATTTTGTTCTTGAATTTAAAAATTAGTCAATTTCATCCTAGTTAGGGCATTGGAATCAAAGAATTCAATAGAACGGACAACAGAATTTTCAGATTTGAGATCCATATGAAATTTGTCAAAGATTTTTGTTAAAAAGGCACCATAGGGAAGAAATCCTCTTGGAATTGTCAGAAGATTATAAAAGTAAACTTCAGCCCAATTAACTTAAATATTTCCCATTATAGCATATAGAGCTTTTGCTAAATCCAGGGAAATAAAATGAAAACTCCCAGTTTTTGGAAACAAGTTATAGGCTAGGATTCGTGCAATGAACCTAGGAATTGGACAAAGTTTATTTGAGTTGTTTAAAGGTTTGCCTTATCCAGGAAGAAATATATGATTAGATAATAGATCTGAATCATTCATCCTAACAGACCTAAGAAAAACTCCTTGATAAGGAATATTGAAGATTTTACCAATTAACTTTGTAGTTAAGTCAATCTCTATTCCTTTAACAAGAGTTTTGATTTTTTCAGAACCACTAATAGTTCCTACACGTTCTATATTAGTATAGAACAATTGCACAAGAAATGGATATGTGGGTTTTCTATTTTCAGCAGAGAATAATTCAAGCAATCCCACATTTTCAAAATATGAACCAAAGTTCCAGGGTATAAAATCATCAAATTTCATAAATCGTCCTGGAAGAACTTCAAAAGTTGATATTTTGTTAAATTCTTCTAATAAATCAGGACTTTTTAAATAAATGATGATTTCATCATTGACAGAGGTATGGGTTTGCTTAGCTTTCTTAGATCTAGACATGATAAAGCAGATAAATAACCAAAGATTCAAAGATCAAGTTTAGAAATTTACCCCAAACTGTTGAAACCCTAGATTAGTCGACTATAGCTTGGATTAGTTGACTACTGACCCTGACTGATTGACAGATATGAAATAAAATTGAAGAAATTGATGAAGAATTTGAGAGATTGTAGATGCCCTAACCTGGAAATGACAGAACTGAAGGGAGGAAGAAGATAGTCGGTTTTAGATAGGTTAGTGGGTAGTTTTTTAGATTTTTTTTTTTATCTTTTACAATGTATGGTTCAGATTTGATAGTGAATTAAATG
This sequence comes from Asparagus kiusianus, assembly GCA_022839385.1. Lineage (NCBI taxonomy): Eukaryota > Viridiplantae > Streptophyta > Magnoliopsida > Asparagales > Asparagaceae > Asparagus > Asparagus kiusianus. The sequence continues at coordinate 20,268 of BQKN01050699.1, read as the reverse complement.
TAGGGTTAAGATTTGATCATCTTAGATATGTGGCAAGGATTGATAGAGTTAAAAATCTATGATTGAGATGAGATTTACTTAACTGAAACGGGTATTGGGTATTGGGTTTTGAGTTTGAGTTTAAGTTAAAAACCAATAAGCTTTAAAACTGTAAAACTGAGAGTTCAGAATCAGTAGTCGACTAATAGTAAGAGTAGTCGACTCAACTGTACTCGACAGAAAGATGATTTTTAGTTTTTAACTCAAAGTAGTCGACTATAAATGAAATTAGTCGACGACACTGTAAACAACATAAAGTTGATTTTAAGATTTTAACTTAGATTAGTCGACTATAGAAGCAAGTAGTCGACTACACTGTAATTTACAAAAAAATTATATGTAAGACTTGTGCATGTAGTCGACTATAAGTCAAATTAGTCGACTATATAGGGTATGAATGTATATGTGTTTGTTTTAAATAATTAATTTAAATCTTCAAATGAACATATACCTAATTCCCTTCTTAATTTAACATAAATTTCTTCTTTTAAGGGTTTTGTTAATATATCTGCTATTTGTTTATCTGTAGGTATAAATTCTAATGAAATGTCACCTTTAAGCACATGATCACATAAAAAATGATATCTAATATCAATGTGTTTTGTACGTGAATGTTAAATAGGATTTTTAGATAAATTAATTGCACTAGAATTGTCATACATAATGGATGATATGGGACAATTTATGCCATAATCAGATAATGTTTGTTTTATCCATAAAATTTGAGCATATGCAAGACTTGCAGCAATATATTCAGCTTTAGTTGTTGATAAAGATACTGAATTTTGTTTTTTACTAAACTAAGATACAAGTGAATGTCGTAAGAAATGACATGTTCCACTTGTACTTTTTCTATCAAATTTACATCCGGCAAAATTAGCATCACTATATGATATTAAATTAAATGAACTATGTTTTGGATAAAATAAACCATAATTTGTAGTATCTTTAATATATCTAAAAATTCTTTTTACTGCTTTAAGATGTGATTCTTTAGGATTAGATTTAAATCTAGCACATAAACATACACTAAACATAATATCAGGTCTACTTGCAGTAATGTAAAGAAGTGATCCAATCATACCTCGATAGAGCTTTTGATCAACATTCTTACCATTTTCATCTTTATCAAGTGATGTAGTGGTGCTCATTGGTGTTGGTTTGCTTGTTGAATTTTCCAATCCGAAACGTTTGAGTAAATCTTTTGCATACTTGCTTTGATTGATGAATATTCCTTCTTTTAATTGTTTAATTTGTAGTCCAAGGAAGAAATTTAGTTCACCCATGTGACTCATTTCAAATTCATCCTGTATAGTCTTAGCAAATTCTTAACAAAGATTGTTGTTAGTAGAACCAAAAATAATATCATCTACATAAATTTGAATTAGTAAAATATCTTTATTTATTTTCTTAATAAATAATATTGAATAAACTTTTCCAATTTTAAAACCTGAAGTTAAAAGAAACTTCTTTAATCTATCATACCAAGCACGAGGTGCTTGTTTAAGACCATATAAAGCTTTCTTAAGTTTAAAACATGATTTGGAAAACTTTCATGTTCAAAACCTGGAGGTTGTTCTACAAAAACTTCTTCTTTTATAAAACCATTTAGAAAAGCACTTTTAACTTCCATTTGAAATAATTTAAAATTCATAAAACATGCAAATGCAAGTAATATTCTAATTGATTCTAATCGAGCAATAGGTGCATAAGTTTCATCATAATCAATTCCTTCTTCTTGATTATAACCTTGAGTAACTAATCTAGCTTTGTTTCTAACAACTTGACCAAATTCATCTAATTTGTTTCTAAAAATCCATTTTGTTCCAATAATGGATTTATTTTGAGGTCTAGGTATAAGATCCCAAATATTATTTCAAGTAAATTAATTAAGTTTATCTTGTATAGCAATTATCCATGAATCATCAAGAAGTGCTTCTTTTATGTTTTTAGGTTCAATAGTTGAAATAAAAGCAGTATGAGCAATCAAATTAAAATGAGATCTAGTAGTTACTTTATCAGAAATATTTCCAATAACTAAATCATGTGGATGATTTTTAACTTCTACATAATCTTTAGGTAAATCATTTTGTATATTTTCATCTTTTGTAATATCTATCATTGGAGTATCATGAATAGTATCAATTATATCATCATCATTATTTAATACAATAGGTGATTTTGAAAAATTTCATCAAAAGAAACATGTAAAGATTCTTCAATAACTAATATTCTTTTGTTATATATTCTATATGCTTTACTATGATTAGAATATCCAACAAAAATTCCTTCATCGGATTTAGAATCAAATTTATCTAAGTTATCCTTTGTGTTTAAGATAAAACATTTACAACCAAAAACTTTAATGTAAGATACTTTAGGAATTTTGTTATAAAATATCTCATAAAAGGTTTTCTTTAAAATAGGTCTTAATAAAACTCTATTTAATACATAACAAGCTGTTGATACAGCTTCTGCCCAAAAATATTTTGGTAAATTACTATCACACAACATGGTTCTAGCACATTCTTGTAAAGTTCTATTTTTCCTTTCTACAACTCCATTTTGTGGAGCAGCACGAGGAAAAAAAGTATGTGATATACCATGTTTGTCACAATAATTTGCAAATAATTCATTTTTAAATTCACCTCCATGATCACTACGTATAGAGATAATAGAAGTAGATTTTTGATTTTAAATTCTTTTGCAAAATATAGAAAATTCATTAAAAGCATCATTTTTATGTTTAAGAAAAATTACCCATGTAAATCTAGAATAATCATCAACAAGAACAAATACATATCTACTTCCATTTAAAGATGCTACTCTAGATGGACCAAAAAGATCTATGTGAATTAATTCTAATGGTCTATTTGTAGATACTACATTTTTAGATTTAAAAGAAGATTTATGCATTTTTTCTTGTTGACATGCATCACAAAAATTATTTTTAAAAGACATCTTAGATAAACCATTTACTGAATCATTTTTAGAAATCTTAGTCATGTGTTTAAAGTTAACATGTCCAAAATGTTTATGTCATAAAATGGAATCATTAGATGATGCAATAAGACAATGTTTATTTGAAATATTTTTCATAGATAAAACATATATGTTATTCTTTATATGGCCTTTAAAAATAATAGTTATTAAATCAATATCATAAATTAAGCATGATTCCTTTTCAAAAATAATTTTAAAATCTTTATCACAAAGTTGACTAATACTAAGTAAATTATGTTTAAGACCATCAACTAATAAAACATTATCAATGATAGATTTGTTTGGATTACCGACAGATCCAATACCGATGACTTTTCCTTTGTTGTTATCTCCAAAAGTAACGGTACCACCATCCTTGTTTTGAAAAGATGACAACAATTGTATGTTTCCAGTCATATGTTTGGAGCAACCACTATCCAAAATCCACCTATCTTTCTTAGGTACCTAAAATAATAAACATTTACATTTTGGTACCCATACTATGTTGGGTCCTTTAAATTAGCCCTTAGGAAACCAAACCCATGAAGAGTTTGATTTGCCTAAATAGTTAGATGATAAACAAATATTTTTAATAAAATCAGAAATATAAAAGTTCTTATGTAAAGAAGATAATTCTTTCGGAACCCAAATTGAAAAGAATTTTGATTTCTTTTTACACAAATTTTTATTTCTATATTCATTCAAATCACAAGAAGGTTTTACAAAAATTGTTTTCTTTGATTTATTTTTATTAATTTGAAAACCTAATCCTTTTGTCTTTTGTGATTCTCTTTGAAAAGAACGAATGTTATTGAGATTTTCTTTACCTTTATTAAATTTGCTTACATTTAAACATATATCTTCATATCTTGATTTAAAAGAAGAAATATCTTTATCTAAACTATTAATGCGAATATTTAAATCATTACATTCTGATTTTAAATAATTATTCTCATTAGATAAACATTTATTTTCTTTAAGTAAAGAAAAATTTTCTTCTTTCAATTCAATTATTTGAGAATTAGAAAAAGTAGAGGAATTTAAATCAGAAATTTCTTCAAGTAATCTTTTATTTTCTCCTTTAAGAAAATTATGTGATGTTTTTAATCTTACAAAAGTTTCATATAATTCATTGAAAGCATCTAAAAGTTCTTCATTTTCACTTACTTCATCTTATGCCATGAAACACATGTGAGCACTTTCCTTTTCTTCAATTTCTTCATCTGAAGATGACTCATCACTATCATCCCAAGTGACTGCCACTGCTTTCCTTTTCTTGTTATTTTGAATGTTGTTGAAGTTGATGAAATAACTTGATTTTTGCTTATTCTTCAACATTGGACAATCTTTCTTCATATGACCTGGTTTATTACACTTAAAACAAAGAGGGTTATTTGAAATTGAACTCTTAGATTTAAAATTACCTCATTTTATAAATTTTCAAAATTTTCTTAAAAACATGCCCATTTCTTCATCATCATCATCTGAATCTTCTTTATCGAAAATAGTATTGAATGCAAGAACTTTATTGTTCTTTGTTTCTTCATCATTCTTTCTATCTTCAATTTAAACTTCATATGCCATAAGATTACCAATAAGATTTTCAGCCGTAAGAGTTGACAAATCATTGGCTTCTTCAATAGCAATAACTTTCTTTTCCTATTGTGGAGTAAGTGATCGAAGTATCTTTCTTATCATGTCCACTTGTGTATATGTTTTTCCAAGACTAATGAGAGAATTTGTGATGTCGGTGAATCTTGTGAACATTTCTCCAATAGTCTCATTTTCCTTCATCTTGAACAATTCAAATCTGTGCACAAGAATAGAAATTTTAGATTCTTTAACTTTATTTGTACCTTCATGAGTTACCTCAAGTGTATGCCAAATATCGTATGCAGATGTGGCCGTTGACACCCTATTGAACTCCTTCTTGTCAAGTGCACAAAATAATGCATTCATTGCTTTTTAATCCAAATTTGCATTATTTCTTTGAGAAGTAGTCCATTCTGCAAAAGGAATTGTTGGCTTCTCATATTTTGTTTCCATGACGTTCCAAAGTTCGTAGCCAATTGATTGAAGGTACATCTTCATTCGGCACTTCCAATAGTTGTAGTTCAATCCATCGAACATTGGTGGACGATTTGTTGAGTGACCTTCTTTGAATTGTGAAGTATTTGTCGATGCCATCTTTCACCTTGCTCTGATACCAAATGTAGGATCTGAAATAGATACACTTGAACACTAGAGGGGGGTGAATAGTATTCTTTAAAAATTTATGCAAAGTATATTATAAATTGCAAAAAAAAAATGGCAATCTCAGAAATTCACAATCACAAACACAAGGATTTATATTGGTTCCACCAATCCGGTGTACATCTAGTCCCCAAGCAAATCCCGCTTGAGAGTTTCCACTATGATTTTGAATAAACTTATAAAATCAAACGCAAACCTGACCAAGTTGCAAGTCCCTTCAAATTGCAATACCAATTGACAAACACCTTGCCAATTTGCACACCAATCTCTAAACCAAGAGATTAACCCTCTCAAACCCGAGAGAAATCCTTTTTGAAGTAAGAACACAATTGATCCTATAAGCCTTGAATGTGTAGTGAAGTATAGCAGTGGCTGAGGATTCTTTTAACCTCTGTAAATTCCCTAAACAATAAGTATTTGAATGATGTTTAGAGGCAATTTCAGAAACTTTTCTTTTTCTCAAAATCTGAATATTTTTCACTTGAAAAAATGCACAAAGATCAAAGCTTATGGGTATGTAAGTCTCTGCATTTTTTCTGAACAAATAACCTATTTATAGCCCTTGAAAAGATAATTTTTTGAACTTTAAAAACATTTAAAAACGGCTATAAACAGTCATAAATTCAAACTTTAAAATCTGGAAAAACTGTATCTGTAGTCGAATACATTACACATTAGTCGACTACACTGAGTTCTAACAGACTCTCTGTATTCAGAAAATTTCTCAGTAGTCGACTACAATGCTCATTAGTCGACTACACTGTATTTTGACAGAAACTGATAAAATAAAATTTGCGTTCAGTAGTCGACTATAATGTCGATTAGTTGACTATACTGTAAAAAGGCAAAAACTTATGTTTCTGTAAAACACCTGAGTAGTCGACTATAATCTACATTAGTCGACTATACTGTAAAATAACAGAAACATATATTTAAGTTTTATACACTGTTCGCGGGAAAAATTGCTTTCTTTGATTTCATTGTTTCCATTAGCAATAGTTTATCGGTTACAAAGGGATCCGGTCTTTTTATAAGATCTGGTTACAATAAAATCTAAAAAAAGAAAAAGATTACAACTTTCCTTTTATGGAACAAATCGCAAGATCCTGTTTTGCGGTCTCTTGCTTGTGTGGGTTCTTCGCCTGCGCCGGGGTTAATCCGTAGACCACCGCGCGATCTTGATCCGATCGGATCTACACGGTATGACGGGTGTTATTTCACAAAGGAAATAATAGCCGGGGGTATTATTTCACCAAGGATATAATAGCCCTAAGTAATCGAAATCGACCAAGCGAAATCGATACTCTTCTCGGAATCAAAAACCAAGTTTTGATCCGGAGGATAACCATGTAGATCTCAAATCTGATCTCTCTCGAACTCCTGCCTTATTTGGCGTGGATGATCGCCAAGAACCAGATCTGAAAAGTCCGAGTCTCCAAAGCTCCAAAGCTCCAATCTTTTTTAGTCTTGAGCCTTTAATCCAGCAGAGTTTCCCCTCAAAAGTTCTCCTCAAAGTCCCACCTTAAGCCTTCAACCTTTCAAAAGTCCCCCCTTTAAACAATGAGCCCTCCTTCTCTATTTATAGGCATTTCAATTCAGATCTGGGCTCAGATCTGGGCCCAGATCTGGGTGGCTCGGCCACCTAGGTGGCTCGGCCAAGTGGCTTGGCCACCGAGCCACCTAAAAGGTGGCTCGGCCGGCCACCTAGGTGGCTCGGCCACCCCGAGTCACTAAGAGGTGGCTCGGTGAGCAACCTAGGTGGCTCGGCCATTGAGCCACCAAGAGGCGGCTCGTCGCTCGGTGGGCCACCTAGCCGGCTCGGTGGGCCACCTAGCCGGCTCGGTGGGCCACCTAGCCGGCTCGGTGGACCACCTAGGTGGCTCCACCAAGAGGTGGCTCGGTTTTAGCCGAGCCACCTAGGAGTGGCTCAGTTTTGGCCGAGCCCTCCAGGTGTTTGCCTCTTTGCCCGTTTTCCGGTTTTGCGGTTTATCCGAACTTCATTGTTGATTTGGACTCTGTTTTGACAGTCCGAATCCTGATTTGGCAGTAAATCCGCTTTGGTGCTCGAGTACGAGTCCGGATCCGATCTTGTTTGATGTGGTGGACTCTACGGTTGGATGACTCGTTGATTCATCGACCCATTAGCTTGATTGGGCACGCGATTGGATGTATTCCGTTGTTTGCGTGCGGTTCGTTAACCTCGTCGCCTCGTTAATCCGCTTCGTCGCGTCTCACTTGGCTTTGGTGTTGTGGTCTAACGAACATGCTTGGATATATCGCCCGATGGTTCGTTGGTTTGTTGAATCACCGTGCCGAGCTGTGTTAAGGGACCTTTAGGTAGTTTTATACGCCTACATACACGAGTAGTCGACTACTATTCTAATTAGTCGACTACTAAGAGTAAAAACTATGAAATAAAATATTTTTATACTTAAGTTTTAACTATAATTCTAATGGTTAACATAGGAGATTTCTATAGTTAACCAACACACTAAGCCTGTGTTAGTGTGTTCTAATATTGTGTGTGTGTACGTGTGTGTGATCAAGGCTTGTACAATAATTCTAAGTAACAAAAATGTAAAATATATTATCTCATCTATTCTTCATTTTCTTCACTTCATAATGCCTTGAAAACATCTTGCACTTGTTCATATTTTGATATTGAAATCTACATATAAAAGTTAGTGCACACACTGTATAAATTGTTATCATCAAAATACTATCATGGAGATATGATATTCAACAGTGCATTGGTCAGCCCAAAAGGATTGACAAGAAACTCAAAGGACCCATATCGAGTCAGAAAGACGGTCTTAGGGATATCCATCTCCCGGGCCCGTAATTGATGATAGCCAGAATGAAGATCAATCTTAGAGAAGTGTTGCGCTCCCTACAGCTGATCGAACAAATCATCAATCCTCGGTAGTAGGTACCTATTTTGGATGGTGACTTTGTTTAACTTATGATAATCGATGCATAACCGCATGCTACCGTCCTTCTTCTTCACAAAAGGGATCGACGCTCCACACGAAGAATGACTCCTGCGAATAAATCCCTAAGATAAAAGATCATCTAACTAAGTCTGTAGCTCTCTCATCTCAGTAGGTGCCATGCGATAGGGTGCTCGGGATATAGGTGTTATGCCTGGCTGCAACTCTATGCAAAACTCGACCTCTCTCACTAGAGGTAAACCCGGTATATCTTGAAAGACATCCTGATAATCTGAGACCACATGCATCTCACTCAAATTGGCAATATGATCCCGCAGCATCACCTTCTCGATGTACACTAGAAATAAATCTGCAAACTGGTTGCCCTGTGAGGTCGCTACTATCAACTCAGTTCCAACGGATTCCCACAAGCTAACTATTTTAACAAAACAGTCGATACTAACATGGTAGGATGATAGCCAGTCCATACTAAGAATGATGTCGAACTCCAACATCCGCAAAACAATCAAATCAATAATGAACTCGGACTCATCTAGACTAATGACGCATCCCCTACAAATACTCTTCAATAGGGATACCTTCCCTAAAGGAGTAGAGATGAATAATAGGACATCTAAAGGATGTGCAACTAGCTAGAGTCGATCCATGAATGCATAAGAGATAAAAGAGTGTGAAGCTCCTGAGTCAAACAAGATCCGAGTAGGAAAAGAATTCACTAAAAAAGTACCTTTCACTATAGTTCTACTCGCACAATGATCACGTGGTACGATCGCATATACCCTGCCGGTGGCTGGCGACTGCTGTACTACTAGCTAAGGAATATATGGGACTATCTATCCCTCAGAGATCTCATGGATGGATCGAATCTAGCATGTCGGCCCCTCAATCCTCAGAATAGTAGTAGGTGGTGCCTCTATCCTCTGCTACTGCTGCTGGCCATAATTGCGGCCCTGAAATTACTGACCCAGACCACGGTTCTGTAACTGACCGTGTCCTTATCCCTGCTACTGGCCCTGGCCTTTGCCCTATTGGCCTCCTGCTGGTGCACTACGACAATCCCTAGCCTTATGGACGATCATGTTGTAGTTATAACATGCACCCTGAATCTTACGTTGTTACGGTGCTGTCAAACCATGCTGAGCTCCTTCCTTATGCTGACCCTGCTGCTGGTGATGAAATCTCTTACCCCGCTGCTGGGATCCTCCAAATCCATCAAAAGATCTCTTTCCCTTGCCCTTGTCATTTTGCTATCTAGACTTGGCGTTACTCTCTTTGCTCTTCTGAAACATCACAGTCTTTGTCTCCTACGACGTGGCTGCATCGGCCACCTCCCACACTGAATGAAATCGCCTAGATACGAGATACCAATGTAGACTCGGGAGAAGTCACATCAAAAACATATGAGCCTGCCGTTCATCAGTATGCTACATGCCCATGAATCTGAGTAGAGCCATGAACTTACTCTCATAGTCTGACACCGACATGTCTCCCTGCTCTAGCCGAGCTAGCTCCAATTCCTTCCCGACTTTCGCTACAGCCGACACATACTGCTCATCAAAGAAATACACAAAGTCTCCCATGGAATCATCATCCTCTGTTTCGGAGTGAATCAAAGTCGATACTACCCTCCTGCATCTCCCTTGAGGCTAAAAGCTGCTAGCCTCTGCTTTTGTATAGTATCCACATTAAGCATGTCTATAATGTTACTCACATCCTCCTTCCACTTATGTGCTATAATAGAATCCGCCGTGCCGTGAAACTCTAGTGCCTTCAACTTCTAATATCTCTCCAACAAACAGAGCCATGCCTCCTGCTCAGCTGCTCCCTCTACAACTAGTGGTGGTGGTGTATTCATCGGCGTCACTTCTGGTGTTTCTTCCTGAATAGGTGTCTTCTACTAAGTATGATTCGCCAATTGTTCTTCTATTATCGCCAAACGAGCTGCTAAGGGTGCTATGAGATCAACTAAATACTACAGAGCCTGCTGTGGCTCGAGCCCTACATCAGCTTGTCCAGCTTCTAGAGCACGGGTACCTCTGCGACTATGTCCTCTTCCTGACATCTATAGGTTTAGAAGTGTAGTTCATTAAGCACAATAATTAGGATGTAAAGCAATGAGATAAAACATATATCAATAGGGAAAATAGTATCGATTATCATTCATCTCATGCCTATAATTCAAACAAGATAGTGAAAAAATAAAACTAAAATTTTTATAATTTTTGAATATACGTATATAATATCCTTAATCGTTCTAGCAATTCTTAGCGGACTCTATACATGAATCCTAGGAAACTCTATCCTAGCTCCATGTCTCGATACAGGATGATCCTATTGATGTTAAAACTAAAGCTCTGATACCAACTGTGATGCCCCCAGGTTTACACAAGGTTGCAGTCCAAGGTAAAACCAGAGATGTCAAACCTGCTATGCACCCACACTATGCAATAATATGTTTCACCATTCATAATAATATCCTCTAGTAGAATCAAATAAAAACGTAGGTACAAAACAGGCAAAGAAATAGGACAACGATGGTAGACATGAATAAGAAGAAGATATCTCATAAATAAAGATCTTGTCTCAGCTAAAAAATATCTGACAACTGAAGTTATGAAACTATCTCAACATAAAACAAAATTGGAAATCATACTAAGGCACATTGTCTTTACTACATGGAAATAAACTCTAATGTCAGAATAAAACCTAAAATCTATTGTGGAGCCTCTAAAAACTCATGTGACCGCGACTATGTAAGAACCCCATCATCCTACGGCTCTCCGTACCTCTGTACCGCCTGAAAGAAGGGAAAATAACTAAAAGAACCACATAAAGAGTATCAGAGTGCTACAGCAAGATCACCTCCATCCACCCCCAGGGGAAGGGTTGCTAGATGGAGTGGAGGCTCTATCTATTCAGCATAGTCTACCTAGATTATTTTCCCCTGTATCTAAGTGAAATTAACATTTAGGAAACTACAATATGAGACGTAGTACGTCGAGCGAAATAATCTAAATAAGGAAACCCTGATGTATATACCATTGTCTCAAATTGTAGATACCTAAGCATTAACACCGAACTAGAGATAAACAATCTAAATGAAATCAATAATTAAAAACCCACAACACTAGACTGGTACGTCGAGCGAAATAATCCAAACAAGAAAACTCTCATGTATATACACTTGTCTCATGTTGTGAATCGCTAATCATTGATCCTAACTAACAAGAAATAACAAAAGTAGTAAAGAGAATAAAAACATCAGTATACCGTATTTATAATATCTTCCACTATCACTGGGAAGGTAAAATAAATACCAACATATAATCCTGTATACTCTTAATAGCAAAGTATTTCGGATTTATATTTAAAAAATAACTCGCATTTATATATGACATCCACCCAAAGCCTTAGGCTATAATTCAACAATCTCAATGTAACAGACTACCCTGTAGGTATCCATAATAGTGTACATGGCCCATTAGCCTCAGCATGATCTCAACACGTAGCCTGAGTGTAGAACAGCCTACCCGATAGGTATCTAAATAAATGGCTCATAAGCCTCATAAATAAACGACTCGCAAGCCTCATCGCACCCTCGTGCGGACAGACTGCTATACTAAGTATCCAAACCCGACGCCAAGGCCTGTACAAATTGAATATCGACACATTACCTCAGGTAGTACTGAAATGAGCTCATCAACGATGTCCATTTCATGAATAATCTGTGTGTAATAGTATATTGATGCACTATCCCATATAGTGCTAAGTTGTGCTCATTAACGATATCCAACTCATATGTAACAACGTCTAATCCCGACATAAACAACTCAACTCTTGTCAAAAACCCCTTCCGGGATATACGTGTATGTGTATTGATATTGTATTTGTGTATTCGTAAATTCATGTAATTACATATGAGGAAGTACGGCTCGAACCCCGTAAACACATCTCAAACAATTCAAAAACAAAATTTAGGAAATCAGCCTTAGTAGTCGACTACTATGCTGAGTAGTCGACTACTCTGAGTCCATCTAGACTTTGTGAAACCAAACTCAGTGTTAGTAGTTGACTATAATGATTATTAGTCGACTACACTACTACGATAATAATTCTGTGAACTAGATCTGAGACAGAGTAGTCGATTACTAACCTTAGTAGTCGACTACTCTGCATGAATCTGAAAACTAACATGCAGAAATAGGAAATTAGCCAAGGAACATACACATATGCAATATTAAACAAGATTTAAACAATTTGTATCCCTTTAACAGAGTCTATCCTGTAAATGAAACATGGAATTAATTAAATCTAATTAGGGTTAACATCCTTGTTAATCAATCTCTTCAATTACTCATATATAATCAGCATGGTTATGGAAAACATGATAGAAATTTCACATGATAGCAATATATTTCATGTTAACTCTGATAAAAATATCCCTAGATATCACAACCCTAGGTTTTAGCATGATAAAATACAAGAAAAACTCAATTAGTTATCAAATTAGGGTTTTGAACATAAGTTAAACTTAATTAACTGATTAAAATGAAATTAATAAATACCCTAACTATCATAAACATATTTTTAATCATAAATAGTAAAAAAATTAGATTTAACATGGATCACAGGTCAAATATCAGAAGTCTACTTTTTATCACATGTAAACCATAAAAGGGCATGAAAACATCGATTTAATCACTTTAAATCTTGTAATTACTTTGGGTGCAGGAACAAGGTGAAGATGATCTTGTCTTAGATGCTACTGGAGCCCTCTATCATATGTGTGCAAGATCTCCCTTCAATCCCTGAAGCCAAAACTCTGCCTTCTTTACGCAAACACCTCAAAAATCTCTCAAGAACTCACAAGGAATGATTTAAGGTTTGAGGAGGGAGTTGGCTACTAAACTCACGGTTATTCTTACTGAAATTAGGGTTTAAACGTTTGTTTATATATGTATATCAACCTGGGTTCGGATATAAATCAAATCTTTCCCGAAACCAGAAAAGAAAAACTAGAATCAGCCCCGATAGTCGACTACTTGCTAGAGTAGTCGACTAATAATCTAGTTAGTCGACTACTCTGAGTTGTAGTCGACTACCAACAGCCCAGAAACATGATTTGTCCATGTTTTCATGCATGTTCTTCATTTATACTCATATATATACATTGGATTGATCTCACATCAATCCCTAGAATGTTCAAACATTATAATATCAAGTAGGATCCGAATAGACTTTAGCATAGCTACTGGAGAAAAGGTTTCATCATAGTCCAAACCAAGTCTTTCACGAAAACCTTTAGCTACCAGTCTAGCTTTAAAAGTCTCTACTTTTCCATCTACACCCAACTTTTTCTTAAATAACTATTTGCAACTGTAGGCGTATAAAACTGCCTATAGGTCCCGTGACACAGCTCGACGACGCCGATTCGACAGAACCGACCATCGGACGACGTATTCAAACACGACCGTTAGTCCGTAACGCCGAAGCCAAACGACACGCGATGAAGAAGGATAACAAGGCTACGAAGCCGACAAACCACACGTAAACAATGGAATGGATCCACTCACGTGCGGAATCAAGCCAACGGCTTGATTCGTCAACGAGTCATTCAACCAAATACAGAATCGGACGAATCGTGATCGAATCGAAATCAAGCTTCGGACTTGAACTCAGAAGTGGACTTACTGCCTAATCAGGAATCGGATCAATAAATCGAATCCGAACAAGTCAACCACACAACCGAGTCGAAGTCCAAATCAAATCGAATCACGAACAATCGAGTCCGAACAACGGAGAACCGGAAACACCGGAAAACAACCGAACGACGGAAACCAACACACCCGGGGGACTCGGCCCAAACCGAACCAACCCGGGGTGGCTCGGTGGCCGAGCCACCCTGAGGTGGCCCGACTCCCCCCCCTCTCTCTCTTGTGCACAAATGCACAGTTCAGAGAGGCTAT
>BQKN01050698.1:0-21111 GCA_022839385.1 Asparagus kiusianus | reverse complement strand
AAGCTGTAATGGACTCATCAATGAAATCAATTTTCCACCCAAACAACTCCCAATTTAAAGATTCTCTTCTCACAAGCATCTCCCCTCGTAGCCTGCATTCCTAAAGAGTGCTTGTGTTATCTCTTCAGAACCTATCAATGCTCTCTGCTCCAAATCCTATAAACACAAACAAAGATTAAAACTATTTGTCAGTTTGATGGAAATATATGGTGCTGACTTAGAAAAAGTAATACACATCATTCATGACAATTTAGGACTCTGAAATTAGTTAAATCTCCATTAATCTAAATCATAGTAATTTAGGGCTCTGAAGCTTTATTTTTGCAGAGTCATGCAAATGCTAAAAGTTTAAAGGTAACTGTTGTTTAAACAGGATGCTAAAATTTAAAAAACAAAAAGAAACTTCAGCTAGTATGTAACTAATGTCCATATTCTCAGCATACTTGGTTCTAGAATAATATTTGAAAACAATCTACCAGTAGGTACGTGTACACCCGCATAATCCACAGGACTTTAAGTAAAAGGTGTAAAAATCAGGATATTATGACACAGTATTAAATAAACAGGTTACCATCAGGACACATTTATAAAAAAATATAGCTAGCTTATATTTCAACATAGATTCATTACCTACTCCAATAATTGTCCTTGATGCTCCACTGCCTTTCTCTGAAACATAAAGAACACCGAATCAGAAATTTACATAAAAGATAGAACAACTGGAACAAATTAAGATTGACATTGCGTCACAAAAAAAGAAAAGAAAAAAAAGATTGACATCTAAAGAAAACACAATTTGAATAATGATCATTACAGAGTTCAGTGTAGATATAGTTTGACGATAGGATACTTAAGAGCAAAAATTAACAGATTAACAATGAAATGACACTATAAACATGACTTCTAAGCTTATCATCAAGAAGTTGTTAAAAATGGATAGAACCAACGACCAGGAGCACACTACGAAGTACATAGTGCAAATTCTCTACTCTAGGGTGTTAGGATATGTGAAGCCTAACTATCAGGCATGCCCTATACTTCAGAAGAGAGGAGGAACAAAGTTGGAACAGGAGGAACATGATCGACGACGAAGAAGTTCAAGCAAAACGACGAAGGGGTGATTTGGCAGTATCGCGGTCGACCGGCCATGGCACGGCGGTCGACCGGCGACGTGCACAGACTGGGTGCACAGGCTGGAAGAGCATCGCGGTTGACCGCCTGTGACGCTGCGGTCGACCGCTCAAAGTCCAGAGAGCTATTCAGAGTTTTGCCTTCGTCGCGGTCGACCGAGCGTGTCGCTGCGGTCGACCGGCAAAAGTCCAGAGAGCCAGGCAGATTGCAGGCAGCATCGCGGTCGACCGCACGTGGCGCTGCGGTCGACCGCCCAAAGTCCAGAGACTTCGATCAGGATTGGGATTTGTCGCGGTCGACCGCACGTGGTGCTGCGGTCGACCGGAGTCGGGTTTTGGCCCAGATTCGGAATTTAACCTGTTTTGTTCTATTTCCTTTTTTACTTGTTAAACCCTTAAGTCTATAAAAGGGTTGATTAGGACATGATGTAAAGAGACGAAAAATAGTGAATTTTTCTCCTGCGGCGGCCGTGGACGTAGTTTCTCACATTGAGAAGCGAACCACGTAAATCTTGTGTGTTTGAGATTGTTTGATTTTCTCTCTTCTCTCCTAAATCTCTATTTTCAAATCGCATCAGGGGGAGTTGTGCATCTCCAACAAGTGGTATCAGAGCGACCAGGTTCGGCGCGAGCGATTTGAGGTCTGAGACAATGGGATCTGAGAAGGAAACATCCAAGATTGAGAAGGTTGATGGAACAAACTTCGGGTTCTGAAAGATGCAGATGGAGGACTACCTCTATCAGAAGGATTTATACCTACCATTGGGAGAGAAGCCGGCGGATATGAAAGATACGGATTGGAAGCTATTGGATCGAAAGGCCCTTGGAGCGATCAGGTTGACCTTGTCTAAATCAGTAGCGTTCAACATCAAGAATCAGAATACGACGGCGGATCTCATGGCGGCGTTGTCCAGTATGTATGAGCAGCCCTCTGCGGCGAATAAGGTACATCTCATTAAAAAGTTGTTTAATTTGAGGATGTCCGAGAGCCAGAAATTCAAGGAACACCTGAACGAGTTTAACGAGATCACACGGATCAACTAAACTCGGTCAATATTCAGTTTGACGATGAAATCCAAGCCCTCTTGATACTTGGTCAATTACCCGACAGTTGGAAGGGTACCGTTATCTCGATTAGCGGATCATGTGGCAAATCAAAACTGAAGTTTTCAGAGGTGGTGGACATGATTATGACTGAGGAGATCAAAAGGCAAGAGGAAGGGATTTCTAATTCAGGGTCGGTGTTGAATCTTGAGGGCAGAGGAAGAAACAGAAACAGAAACAGAGGAAATAGCCGTGGAAGACCTAACTCGAGAAACGGAAGGTCAAAGTCCAGGAACCGCAAGGGTAAGAAGGAGATCGATTGCTGGAATTGTGGCAAGTTTGGCCACTATGAAAATCAGTGCCGAGAACCTAAGAAGGACAAGGAGAACAAGACTGAAGCGAACGTGGCCTCAGGGGAATCAGATGATGCCCTAATCTGTTCGTTGGAGAGCAAGACTGAATCGTGGGTGCTGGATTCAGGAGCTTCGTTTCATGCTACCTCAAATAAAGATTTATTTGAGAACTACGTTTCAGGAAACCTAGGTAAAGTCTATCTTGGTGATGATCAGCCTTGTGATATCGTTGGCAAAGGAGTCGTGCAAATCAATCTCAATGGGTCTACATGGAAGCTGAACGATGTGAGACATGTTCCTAGCTTGAGGAAAAATCTGATTTCCATAGGACAATTGGCGAAAGAGGGATACGTATCAACCTTTGCATGTGATACATGGAAGGTTACAAAGGGATCCATGGTTGTTGCCCGTGGTACGAAGACGGGATCTCTCTACATGATGATAGATGCACGAGGTTCCATTGCAGTGGCTGAAGGCAGTGAAGACCCAAATTTGTGGCACCAGAGATTAGGTCACATGAGTAGCAAAGGCCTAAAGGTTATGCAATCGAACGGGAAGTTACCAGGATTGAGATCGGCTGATATAGACTTATGTGAAAGCTGTATTCTTGGGAAACAAAAGAGAATAAGCTTCAAGAGGGTTGGCAGAACTCCTAAAGAGGAGAAGCTTGAGTTAGTTCACA
Source organism: Asparagus kiusianus (assembly GCA_022839385.1). Taxonomy (NCBI): domain Eukaryota; kingdom Viridiplantae; phylum Streptophyta; class Magnoliopsida; order Asparagales; family Asparagaceae; genus Asparagus; species Asparagus kiusianus. Next base: position 17,902 of record BQKN01050698.1, on the reverse strand, counting down.
CAGATGTGTGGGGCCCAGCTTCAGTTCCATCCACCGGCGGAAGGTTATATTTCGTGACCTTTATAGATTATCACTCGAGGAAGACTTGGGTCTATTTCATGAAACACAAATCAGAAGTGTTTGAAGTCTTCAAGCGATGGAAGGCTATGGTTGAGAACGAGATCGGTTTGAAGATCAAGAAGCTCCGGTCTGACAACGGCGGCGAGTATGAAGACTCAGAGTTCAAGAAGTTCTGTTATGAAAGTGGCATTAGATTAGAGAGGACAGTGCCAGGTACACCCCAGCAGAATGGCGTAGCAGAACGCATGAACAGAACCTTGACTGAGAGAGCCAGAAGTATGCGGTTACAAGCAGGTTTTCCGAAGCAATTCTGGGCAGAAGCAGTCAACACCGCTGCCTACTTGATCAACCGGGGACCATCAGTGCCTTTGGAGCACAAAATACCTGAAGAAGTGTGGAGTGGAAAGCAGGTAAACCTTTCTCATCTGAGAGTATTTGGATGTGTTTCATATGTACATCTGAGTGATCATGTTAGAAGCAAACTCGATCCTAAGTCCTTATAATGTTTCTTTGTTGGCTATGGCGGCGATGAGTTTGGCTACAAGTTCTGGGATGAGCAGAACAAGAAAATCATCAGAAGCAGGGATATGGTCTTTAACGAATCAGTCCTCTACAAAGACCGTGATGTAGTTCAGCCCACTAGCTCGATGCAGAGTGATCCCACATATTTCGAGTCAGATGATGCCTCAGGTGGAGGCAATCCCGAAGCTAGTTCTGATGAAGAAGAAGAGATGATGGATGAGACCACTTCAGAGGGGGCATATGAAGATGGAGAGCCTGTTTTGCCCATTAGAGAGTTGAGGCGGTCAGCTAGAGTCCCCAGGCCCAATCCTAAGTATCCATCACTACAGCCAAGAGCTCATCTCAACTACCTACTTTTGAGTGACGGTGGAGAGCCAGAAAGTTATGATGAGGCCCTTCGAGTGGATGATGCGAGCAAGTGAGAGCTCGCCATGAAAGACGAAATAAAATCCTTAGATACCAACAAGACATGGGAACTTGTGAAGTTACCAACGGGGAAAAAGGCCTTGAGCAATAAGTGGGTGTACAGAATCAAAGAGGAACATGATGGTTCCAAGAGATACAAGGCCAGATTAGTGGTTAAAGGATTTCAGCAGAGAGAAGGAGTTGATTACACAGAGATCTTCTCTCCAGTAGTCAAACTAACTACCATCAGAACAGTCCTGAGTATTGTTGCAGCTGAAGACCTACATCTCGAGCAGCTAGATGTAAAGACAGCTTTCCTCCACGGTGATCTAGAGGAAGAGATATACATGCAGCAGCCAGAGGGGTTTACTCAGAAGGGAAAAGAGAAGATGGTATGCAGATTGAAGAAGAGCTTGTATGGCCTAAAACAAGCTCCAAGGCAATGGTACAAAAAGTTCGATGGATTCATGCACAGGAACGGCTACTCCAGGTGCAATACTGACCATTGCTGTTTTGTCAAAGAGTTTGACAAGAGTTACATCATCCTGCTTCTATATGTCGACGACATGCTTGTGGCCGGTTCAGACATGAGAGAGATCAAGAAGCTGAAGAAGCAGCTGTCGAGTGAGTTCGACATGAAGGATCTAGGTGCAACGAAGCAGATATTGGGAATGAAGATTAGCAGAGACAAGCTGTTAGGCACTCTACGACTATCTCAGGCCGAGTATATTAGGCGGGTGCTTGAGAGATTCGGGATGAGTGGTGCTAAGGCCGTTAGCACACCGTTAGCTAGTCATTTCAGATTGACTAAGGAGCAGTGCCCCGAGACTGATGAAGAGAAAGATTACATGGCTAAGGTTCCTTATGCTTCAGCCATCGGAAGCCTTATGTACGCCATGGTATGCACGAGACCTGACATTGCCCATGCAGTGGGAGCTGTGAGCAGATTTATGTCAGATCCAGGAGAGCAGCACTAGGAAGCAGTAAAGTGGATTCTGAGATACCTGCGAGGTACTATAGAAGATTGCTTATGCTTCAGAAGAGGCAAGTTAGTCCTGCAGGGTTTTGTTGATGCAGACTATGCTGGTGAGATAGACCAGAGAAGGAGCACTACAGGATATATATTCACTTTGGGCTCTACAGCTATTAGTTGGGTTTCTCAGTTGCAGAAGATCGTTGCTTTATCAACGACAGAGGCTGAATATGTTGCTGTGACAGAGGCAAGCAAGGAGATGATATGGTTGCAGGGTTTCTTGGAGGAGCTGGGACAGAAGAGTGAGAAGAGTGTCTTACATTGTGATAGCCAGAGCGCAATTCATTTGGCAAAGAATCCCGCTTTTCATGCAAGGACCAAACACATACAGGTCCGCTACCACTTCATAAGATCAGCGTTGGATGAGGACATGTTGGAACTTATGAAGATTCAAGGAAGCAAGAACCCAGCCGATATGCTTACCAAGGTTGTCACCACAGAGAAACTAAAGTTGTGTTCAACTTCAGTTGGCCTCAGCACTTGATGATAGGAGGCTGTCGCCGCAGAGAGAGCTGAAAGAGCTTGATAGTTAGTCTCCAAGTGGGAGATTGTTAGGATATGTGAAGCCTAACTATCAGGCATGCCCTATACTTCAGAAGAGAGGAGGAACAAAGTTGGAACAGGAGGAACATGATCGACGACGAAAAAGTTCAAGCAAAACGACGAAGGGGTGATTTGGCAGTATCGCGGTCGACCGGTCATGGCACGGCGGTCGACCGGCGACGTGCACAGACTGGATGCACAGGCTGGAAGAGCATCGCGGTCGACCTCCTGTGGTGCTGCGGTCGACCGCTCAAAGTCCAGAGAGCTATTCAGAGTTTTGCCTTCGTCGCGGTCGACCGAGCGTGTCGCTGCGGTCGACCGGCAAAAGTCCAGAGAGCCAGGCAGATTGCAGGCAGCATCGCGGTCAACCGCACGTGGCGCTGCGGTCGACCGCCCAAAGTCCAGAGACTTCAATCAGGATTGGGATTTGTCGCGGTCGACCGCACGTGGTGCTGCGGTCGACCGGAGTCGGGTTTTGGCCCAGATTCGGAATTTAACCTGTTTTGTTCTCTTTCCTTTTTTACTTGTTAAACCCTTAAGTCTATAAAAGGGTTGATTAGGGCATGATGTAAAGAGACGAAAAATAATGAATTTTTCTCCTGCGGTGGCCGTGGACGTAGTTTCTCACATTGAGAAGCGAACCACGTAAATCTTGTGTGTTTGAGATTATTTGATTTTCTCTCTTCTCTCTTAAATCTCTATTTCCAAATCGCATCAGGGGGGGTTGTGCATCCCCATCATAGGGAACTATAGCACACATAGACTTAGTTTCATCTTAGCCAAAAATCCATAGAACCCTTATATAAGTAAAACCTTGTACCAATCAATTTTGTAGCAGATTTCGTAAAACATGTATTGCGAATTACAAGTACAGGTTTGTCGAAGATCACCTGACTTAGCCCATCTGTCTAACGTATACCAAATTCATAGAGAAATAAAATTTTTGGCGGAGGAAGGAGGTTTGAAGAGGGGATAAAACTTTTGGGGGTTTTATTTCGGAGTTTGAGAATTTAGGCGGGGAAACGAATTTTGTGGATGAAATTTTTAGGGGAAAGGCGCACTTTTGTGGGACCCATCATCTTAGACAGAAAATTTCCGTCTATGATGCATCTTAGATGGAAATTTCCGTCTCGGATGCTAGTCCCATTTAAAAAAATAAAAAACACTAAAACCGTCTACTTTGCTATTGTAGACTGAAATTTCCGTCTAGGATACTTCTTCCTAGACGGAATATCCTAGACGGAAATTTTCTATCTAGTTTAATAGCAAACTAGACGGAAAAATTCCCGTCTAGAATATTCCGTCTAGGATGTGAGATTTTCTACTATTGGTATATTAATGATATAAATGAATGCAAATAATCAAATTCAAATGTGATTACATATTCATTTTTTTCACTTATTAGAATACAAAAATGGATACAAATAATGATTGTAGTGTCGAAAAAGTTATCTGGAATTGATTGATTCTTGTTTTAATAAATGAGTTCGATCACTTGGTACGAAACCCTTACAATCACTCACACTCTCTCGATTACAGATGAAGAGAAGATTGATTCAGCTTCTCTTTTGTTTAAGGTGGGTTCTTTGGTAGCGAAAGGATGCTTCCCCCGATGCTTGAGTCGAGCTTGCTTCCCGTTGACGATCAGACCAAGATTGCTAGCGCTTCTGATGTTCGTTAGTCGGCTGGAATCGAGGTTCAGACTCCGAATCGACGTGCAGAAACTTTTATCTCTGATGCTTCTTCAAGTCCAAGTTTTAAATCTCCAATCAATTAACCATCGACCCTTTTCTCTGTAGCCATCGATGACTATTTATAGGGTTTTAAGCATGTAACTGACGTGCTACAATCGTGGAGTCGTGGGAGTAACTGATGCGCGGAAATTATGAAGTCGTGGCGTAACTGACTCCTCTAAATCAACGCACATCGTAACGTGCTCCTGAAGATCAGCTTCGGAGCCGTTATAGCCTGATTTACTATGGGTGATGAACTTTACTGCGTTGGCAAACCTCGTCCTAGATGTCGAGCCTCGCTCCGTGGCGAGCCTCGTGAGCTTCTTTAATAATGAGCTTCGTCTTCACTGACGAGCTTTAAATCTGATGATAAGTTTTGTTTTCATTGACGAACTTCACCTTCGATGATGAACTTCGAACCTCGTATCCAATGATGAGCTTCGAACCTTGTTTCCAATGACGAGCTTCGTTTTTGATATCAAGTCTCATTTCCAATGATGAGACTCGAACCTCGTTTCCAATGATGAGCTTCACATCTTGTTTCCAACGACAAGTTTTGTTGTTTGAGACGAGGTTCATCATTGTAATGACCCTCGTCATGCTCGTTATGAGCTTCCACGTTCTAAGGCCAAATGATTAGCCAGTGATCTATGAAGATCCATGAGAGTGGAGGAGAGATAGGCTTTTTTCACTAGCCTCTCAATCTCCTCCTCTTTTCTTTCATGTTGATCATGTCTATTTATAGGCTTGGGAGTATTATGAAGTGAGTTAATGGGCTTTAACTCTCTTTAAATGAGGGAGTTAATGGTCATTAACTCCCATTTAAATGGATGAGTTAGTGGTCATTAACTCTCCTTAAAGAGGTGAGTTATTGGTCATTAACCCTCATTTAATGTAGCCCTTTGAAACGGTGCCTGACGAAGTTCGTTTGCCAGACGAGGTTTGTCCGCCTGACGAGGTTCGTTTGCCAAACGAGGTTTATTCGCCTGACGATGTTCGTTCACTTTGCTATATCTTTGGTGAGCTTAACTGCGGCTTCGTCTTCGGCGAACTTTATCTTCAATGACGAACTTCGTTTCTAGGCGAACTTCGCCTTTTGATGGGTAATGTGTTGTTTATCCTATTGAACTGAGACAAACTTCATGAATTGAGGTCCAAGTTTATCGTTGTGACGACCGTCGTCCTATTGATCAGATGCATGATAATAAAGCTCAAGCTCATCATATGGTAGGCTTGTTGTAGAAAAACGAACATCATTTATGAAAATGACAATGTTGGGATAATCATGTTGTTCAGTGACTTAGGAGTATAACGACAATGAAGAAAACAAAGGCACATCACTTGGTAGGCCAACGTTGGAAAACGAACGTCATTTGGGAAAATGACGACGTTAGGATAATCATGTCGTTCAGTGACTTAGGAGTATAACGACAATGAAAGAAACGAAGACACATCACTTGGTAGGCCAACGTTGGAAAACGAACGTTATTTAGAAAAATGACGACATTAGGATAATCATGTCTTTCAGTGACTTAAGAGTATAACGACAATGAAAGAAACGAAGGCACATCACTTGGTAGGCCTACGTTGGAAAACGAACGTCATTTGGGGAAATGACGACGTTAGGATAATCATGTCGTTCAGTGACTTAGGAGTATAACGATAATGATGGAAAACAAAGGCACGTCACTTGGTAGGCCAATGTTGGAAAACGAACGTCATTTGGGGAAATGACGACGTTAGGAAGATCAACTATCAGAGGTAATCATTAACCTGATAGTTTTGTTGTGGACCCGCCATCTTGTTAAAGATGATTGGTGGGAGATTTTGGAGGGAACCAAGTCGTTCAGTGACATGTGAGTATAACGACTGTAATTTGAAATTATAACACATCGCGTGGTAGGTCACTATTTTCGATCATTTTAAGGAGATATAATGTTTGGAAAAGACCAGATAGTGAATCATTATATGGTAGATCACTATCTTGATCGAGTAACAAGTAGGTGTTCATCGCATAGTAGAACACTACTTGACGGAGTATTTTCAACGGGGGTTAAGAATTGACTATCAGAGATAATCATTAACGTGATAGTTTTGTGGACCCGCCATCCTATTGGAGAGGATTGTCGAGGGATTTTGGAGGAAGTGACTATCAGAGGTAATCATTAACGTGATAGTTTTGTGGTCCTGTCATCCTAGCTGTAGGCGATGCTCTCCTGGTGAACTCGAGGTCGGCGGCCTCGTGCAGGCGAGATCGCGACCCCCTTGCTGGCGAGCTCGTGGTCTTACAGGCGAGATTAAAGTCGACGATTCCAGGCAAATTTGGAGACTGCAGGCGAGCTCGAATATGAGTGCGCGACAGCTGGCTACAGGCGAGCTCGAGAGAAGATCTTGCAGGCGAGATATGAGTGAGGGTTGAGCAGGCGATTTCCGAGTTCGCCTCCTCCCTTGGGTGTTTCTTTGCCTACGCTGTTGGGAAACAGCTGGCGCTAGCTGGCTAGGGTTTCCCTATAAAAGGGAAACCCATGAGCAGCGATAAAAGTGCACAGCCGTGATTTTCTTCTTCAGAGCGATAACTCCTGAGGTGGCGCCATTAATTGAGCTCGAGATTTTCAGAGGAAAATCTCGCTCAATTATTTTGTGAAGTCCTGTAGCGATTTATTGAAGAGAGAGGAGATTTTACTGTTGTAAAATCTCGCGCCTTTTATTTTGAACAACAGAGTTTCTGTTGGTTCTTCTTTTGAGAAATCTCTAGTTGAGATTTGCTCTTTACAAGCTTTGTAATCTTCTTTAATATAAAGGAAATTATTTGTGTGGCTCCCGAGGACGTAGGCAAGTTGCCGAACCTCGTTAAAACTCGGTGTTCTTATTCTTGTTATTTTTGATTTGTTGTGATTTTTTCATTGCTTAACATAAGATCCGATAGGGCAAATTCCGCAGAACGAGTGTCAGAGCGTATCTGATATTTCCCCACCACATATTGGCCATTAAAAATATTGGGGAGGCTCAGACTTCTCATAAAATGAAAATGAGTAGTTTACATTCTTTTAGTCTCTACAATCTTTCTCTTTGGTCTTTGTTCTTTCTTGAATTCTTTTTGGTTCATTTATAGGAAGCATTTTATGAATTTTATTCTAATCATCCAACATCCTTTGAGAGAACATATTGGCCATTAAAAATATTGGCGAGGCTCGGAGATAGATACTTCTTATAATATTTTTCTCCACCACATATTGGCCATTAAAAATATTGGGGAGGCTCAGACTTCTCATAAAATGAAAATGAGTAGTTCACATTTTTTGAGCCTTTACAATATTTTTCTCTTTGGTCTTTGTTCGAGTTTAAGGGATAATTTTTAAAATTTCATTTATAGAGGAAGCATATTTAATTTATGGCATTTAATTCTAATCATTCAACATCCTTATGGCCTGTTTGGATGGAGGGTAGAGATGGAGAAGGGAGGAAAAAATATCATTTTAACCTTGTTTGGGAGTTTCATTTAGGAGGGTAGATGTGGGAATGGAGGGGAAATTTGACCCCAATTCTTACACCCCAAATTGGGGTGTAATGGAGGGGAAGGGAAGGAAGGAGAAAATTTTCCCTTTCTTCCCCTTCCTTCCTTTCCCTAAGTAAACTCCCAAACACACCATAAGAGAACACATTATCCATTGTTGTTAATGTTCAAAGATAGAAACTTCTCATAAAAAGAAAATGGATAGATTACATTCGTTGAGCCTCTAAAATATTTCTCTTTTTGGTATTTATTTGAGTTTTAAGGTGATTTTTTTTTGAATTTAGCGTATATCAGTTTTAGTCTCTTTTAAGATACAGTTTTGTTGTATAGATATACCTTCTACTTAGAAGAAAATTTTCACTGCTGAATATTGGCCATGGATAGTAACAGCGGGTAACAAATTACATCGACTCATCTGCAGATCTTCATTTTATATTTGGTGGTATTATTTTTTGTTAGGTTAGTTTTACTTATGGGACTTATTTTCTGCATTTTATTCTATTGTCCCAAAGTCCCTTAAAACCTAACAAAACGAAACTTAGTAGTTAATTTAAGGGACCATTTTTCAATTTCAGCATTTATTTTAGCCTCTTTTAGAGATAAAGTTGGCTGTTTATAAGGTAAATCCCGTCTTTGTAGAAATTTTTTCCCAATGAATAGTCATGGAAAATAATAAGGTGTATCTTATTTAACATATTAAACAATTAGAGATCTTTCTTTTATATTTGTGGTAAAAAAGTTTTTGTTCTGTTTTATTTATAGGAAATAAATACAGAGCTTTAAGTTTGTTATTTCAATATCCTTAAAATAAATTTAATCACGCCATGAAAAAGGAGTTTAAAAGTTTAAACATTAAAATAAATTTAATCACGCCATGAAAAGCGTGGGGAATGCTCAAAGACAGACACTTTTCGTAAGGAAAATACTAGTACTGATGTGCATAAAAAAATGTGAGGGGCCATTTGGAAATGGTTTTTGTGAGAGTGGGATCATTTGTGTTGATTCTCAAGTGTCAAGACATTTTAGTTATCTATTGTACGTGTGAATGCATTTGTTTTAAATTTTTGAAATGTGAGGATATTTTTGATATTTTTGAAAAAACTGACACACAAAGTAAGAAGATGCCTTTTTTCTATAGAGTGCCCATGGGCACTCTATAGAAAAACCGTTTCTTAAATATACAGTATATATAAATTCATTTTAACCTTTGTACGTGTCATTTCATTAATTTAGAGATGATCTACTTGTTATTCTGTGTCTAAAGTAAGCTAACCGTGGAGAAGTATATTAATGATACTAAAGATAAGCACTTATTGACCTCGACAGAAGTGTTTCTTTCTGTGGGAATTCGTATTCGCACTAAAATTTAAAATGTTTGGTTGGGCATACATTTTATAATCTGATGTTCACATCCACGGGATATTATTTTTTTTTTCTGATTTTGATCTTGATAGTTATTCTTTTGATTCATTAATAAAAAATTGCTTATTTCCTCTACCAATATATACCTTCCCATTTAAAATAAATAGCTTATTTGCCGTTGATATCCTAAAGTTCGCCCCAACATATTTGGCGTTCATATCATAAAGTTTATTTCCCCAAAAATACTTGAAAATTCAATAGAAATTAAATTTGATAAGCCCGAGACCATAAAGAGCAAAATCTTTATGAATTTTTTTCTTCATATTGAGCCTTCTCGTCGCAGCAAGCATTTGTGATGGAACAATGATCTCAACAAACATTACATGTTAGATAATTTTAAAAATTAGCATGTGAATGCCAAAAATAAGCGATGATGTTCAAGTGCAAAGCAGAGAAACTGTAAGGTATTTTAATGTTAAGTAAGCCTTAAAATTTTATATTCTGAAATTAGCTTCCTGAAATCTTTAATTATTAATGCCTTTATATTTTGAAATCAGTCTCCAAAAAATATTTTGAAATTAGTCTCTTTAGTTAGGACTAGGTCGAAAGAGTTGGAGGACTTATTCAAATACTCGAAAGATTTAGGGGATTATTTTCGTAATACTTGAGGATTTGGTTGATTAATGTCAAAATACTTAAAGATTTTGGGCACAAATGTAAAAATATAAAGGTTTGAGGACTAAAAATAAAATATGAAAGGTTTTGGGGAACTAATATCGAAAAACCCAACATGATATTTGAAAAAAAGGGAAATTTCCATTTGCACATGTAACGCACGGGCACACAAGGTTGGGTCGCTGGTCTATAAATACTAGCCCACCGCCGCTTTCCCTCCTCATTCTCCAAAATTACCGATCGAGATTAACAAACAAATGGCGGAACCCTCGAAAAAGCGATGGATTCCTCTCGAAGCGAACCCCGACGTCATGAACCAGGTCCTCCCTCTCGTCTCGATCTCAATTAAATTTCTAGGGTTAGGGTTTCGATCTGAATCGAATTCGATGAATTGACCTGATGATCGCAGTTCATTTGGGGCCTCGGAGTTCCCGAGGACCAAGTGGAGTTCAACGATGTCTACGGATTGGATGATGAGATGTTAGAGATGGTTCCTAAGCCCGTGCTTGCTGTGCTTTTTCTTTATCCCTACACTTTTCAGGTAATTTTTTTTAATTATCGAGGATATTTTTTCCTTTTCGATTTCAGATTTACTAGGTCAAGATTTGAATTTTTGTAATGTTTTGGTTCAGAAAGAATTGGAGAAAAGAGTTGAGCAGCAGCAGGTTTCGGAGGCTGCTGAGTTGAAGGTAATCGGAGCTTTTGGTTAGTTTATTAGGTTTTGCTGTAGATCGGAAGACGCGATGATTTAAAACTACAGTAATTTCTGTTTCTTTTTTAATCTTTTGTTTGTGATAATGGAATTTTCTGATTTGCTATAAAAAAACATCATAAATGTAGAAATTTACCTTTGCTGTTTATACCAATGGAAATTGGATTTAATATCCAGTGATTACGATTATGGTATTCACAAAGAGTCCTTGTTTGATGCCAATTTTCGTGGATCATATCAAGTTAGATCATGAATACAAGTTTGAGGTTGAGATGTGTTGAGATTCTAATTGTGAGGACTATATTTGAAATGTTCCTGAAATGTCTAGCATTTAGAAAAGCCATAATATGAAAACCAACTTGAACAGTAAGGAAGTAAGGATGTTTGTTCATCATTTAATTTTTCTCACTAAAGAAGTTGAAGAGCACTGCAACAGAACTTAAAACTGCTTGGAAACTGTTACCGTGTGGAACTAAGAACTGGTTGGGAACTGTCAATACTCTTAATCTAACCAATCTCCCGCATCACATTGATCTGCACACCATTCTCCACTCTCCATCTAAACCCACCCTCAACCAATGGAAGACATCCCCTCTCAAAGGCTTCAAAATTGACGATGCCACATTGGCCTCTGGCGCCTTTCTCTAAGGTCTCAGCTGTTTAATACCAACTTTTGGCTTGCATTAGCCCATGACAGGAGGTGAATCTTCCTTCTACTATCTCCCTCACCCCATAAGAATATGCGCACACACTTCTCAATTTGGTCAAGTACTGCCATCGGCGCTGCACAGTGCAACATGAGGTACACATGTAGTGAAAGGACTGATGTTTTTAATGCATTTGCCTTTTGTTGGAAGAGTCAGTATGGTTAATCTTGATATTGTGCGGTGAGAAGACAGCTAGATGGATGATGTATTTCAACACTTTTTCTGCTGCCTGCAGGGGGAGGTATTGAGTGAGTTAGTTCCTATATAATTACTCAGTGTGGTCTAGGCTGCCTTTTAAAAGGCGATAATGGGTAAAGTCAAAATGGATCAGGTCAAACTCTATATCCAAGTTCATCTTAGGTAAAAGGCGAGGATTGGAGTTTGAATCTTTGAAAATAATCATTCCTCTCTTGATGCTAAAAATGCATATGTGCCGCTTAAGTGCCCACCTAGGTGGCTAGGTGTTAGGCACTTGGTCCAACGCTTAGAAGTGCCTAGCGCTTTCTAAAACATTAAGATCTGTACACTCCGGAACTTTGTCTAATGGAGCTTGGAGATAGGAACTTTGTTTTTTTTGTTGTTAGTAGTATCCATCTCTTTCATCTTAATTTTTATATTCTCTTGTTTACGTGATCACTAACTTCACATAAATATTTATTATTTTATTGGGGTTTTTGTTTTTAGGTCCATTTGTTTACTTAGGTTTATCTTTAAACCCACCTATTATTGGTTGTATCTCTAAGTCCAACTCTTTTTTTGTATTTATCTTTAAACCATATAGGGGGACCCATATATAAGAGTATTATATTTTGAAATTGGGTTTAAAGATAAATACAAAAAGAGAGTTGGGCTTAGAGATAAAACAAACAATACTCGGGTTTAAAGATAAACCTAAGTAAACAAATGGACCTAAAAACAAAAACCCCTATTTTATTACATTGTAGTCATACGCACCAAGAGTCAATGTATATAGGTATGATGAAATGTTGTTTCCTTGAAGGTCTCCTTCTTACCCTCTCTCTTGTGTTAGATTCCTCTTCATCTTTCCTGTTTGTGTCATTGTCCAAATTCTGGACAGCACGTATTATTATACCCAAATACAGGATATTTGGCAGCCCATCACAATGATAATACATCTTTACTGTCAAAAGTAACGCTACTATTTTTTAAATAAAAAGCCACACTTTTAGTCATGTGAGCTTCATTAAAAAAAACCCAGAAATGCCCTCAACATTCATACAAAATGGAAGTTAGTTTGAAGAATAAGGACAAACTTGGAAAAAAATCTAATAAAAGTTCTAAATTCCTTCAATCACTCCACTCACGTTTAAAGATCTGCGTATTACTCCATCTCTCTTCAAGAAAAAAAAGGAAAAACTGAATCCTTAACTCCCTTCAACACATGCATATAGGATTTGAGAGAGAATAATAAGCAGATGTGAAGTTTTTGATCTCTGGTGAGCGTTTCGCGATTCAAATCATATTATTTAGAGTTAATAATGCACATCATTTAGAGTTAATAATAACTTAAAAGTTTCTTTTATCACATGTTTGGATGGATACCTTATTTGTTCAATACATTTGTGATTTCTTTCCATCCAAACAAGTATATGCCACATGATGCAATGAATGCACTATACAAATTCAAATGATACATATGTAACGTGGGGAAATATTTTATGTAGAACATTATTAATTTGTTTATTACCATACATTGTTTCTCACATTTTTATGTGCACGCATCGGGAGTACCAGAAAACTTTATTATTATTGTTATGCTCATTATCATCATCATCATTGTAATATTATTATTATTAGATTCTAATTTATTGATAGAATGATGTAAAGTGAGTTTTGTGATAATGACAGCTGCATTTTATTTGTCCAGGGAGGATATTTATTCCATGCAATGCAACCTATTGTAACTAACATACTTAAGAAATCATAAGACCATAACTATAGAATCATATCTTTAAAAAAAAGTAATAGAATCACATCTTTAAAAAAAAGTAAGGAAAAAAGAGAAAAGAGTGACCTATCACATGTAGGATATCAAGCATACTGATGGAAGTGTATAAGCCACTTGTATGCCACTCGGTCTTAAAATGTGACCAAGGAGATTATAGAGTCACACATCATTTTATCTCCACTTGTCTTCTGCTCCTAATTAACCGTTCTATCTCCTGTCACAATCTTACTTAACTCCTATCAGTTCCTATGATGGTTCTATGAAAATGATGATGATTTTGTAATAAGATATAGATAATGATGGAGACCATCTAGCCCTTAACTTTTATATATTTTTCCTTTTTCTTAGCGCTTGGTCTTGGGCTCCAAGAAAACATCACATTCAAACACGAGGAGTGCCGCATGCGTTAATTTTAATTAATAATCCGTGTTCAGACTATCAAGCGCAAGTATAATGCTGTGACAAGTTGATAACAAAATCATAAATAATCATTTAATCCTAGCCCTAGTATAATCCTAACTGCTACAACCTTCACGATCAAAGTCTATATAAAGCCCAAGCTTGCTACTCAAAACTTCGTAGTAACAAAAAAGCAAAAATTAATGAGAATTGGGACTTTCAACTAGATTTCTGGAAAATGATATGAAGACTTCTTTCTTGAAAATTGAGACATTGGGAAGTATGAATGGTACTCTTGGATATATATAATGAGTGCTTTTTTATTAAGTTTGAAAGCATAGTTGGAAAACTCCCGTTATATAACTCGTTATATAACTCGTTATGTTACATTATGTAACCTACAGACCTTAAACGCTACGTAAGCTTGAAAAATAAGTAGATATGTTACAACTCTACGTTTTTACAATAACATGCGCTATTTGAATATAACTTACGTTATCTTGCGTTATATGAATATAACTTACGTTTTTTAAAAATAGTTTATAATAATGACATGATAGTATTTTCTTCCTTAAAATTTAAAGTAATTATGTACTTACTTTTGAATTGTTTGTTAAGCCTTCATTTGTTATTTTGGTGACATCACTATGTAATTATGAAATTATGAATGTGACTAATAAAGTAAATGTGAAATTATGAACAAAATGTAAATTTGTGATTATATAGTTGTGATGTTAGAAATTTATAATGTATTTCTTTTGAGAAATTGAGATGATGTGTTTGATAATTGTGATGCTATATTTGAAAACTATGATGATTCCACATTCATTAAATTCATTGTGAATATTTTTCATTAATTAGATATTTAAATCAATAATAAAACACGTAACTTACGTTATGCGTTAAGTTATTTTGCATTTAACCTTAACAAAAGGTGATGTGTTATCATTTTTTCCTTCCAACATTGCCTGAAAGACACCATATGTAATGTGGGAACTTTATCATCATCATCATCATCATTAGTTTATGATACGTGAAATTAAGAAGTAAAGGGGAAGTATTCACAATAGCCAACTGCATTTTTAATTTTTCCGAGAATATATTGATTCTATGTATGCGACCTACTGAAATTAACATACTAAACCTATGAAAATGTCAAATTAAAAGGTACATCTAGAAGTCACAAGAACTTAACTATAGAATCACATCTTCATAAAAAAAAAGTAAAATAAAAGTGACCTAACACATGTAGCATTTCAAGCATGCTGATGCCAGTTGTATGCCACTTGATCTTAAAGATGCGACCGAGGTGAATATAGAGTTGTGCATCATTTTATCTCCATTTGTCTTCCACTCTTAATTAATTGTTCTATCTCCTCTCACTTATCTCCTATTAGTCGCCATAATGATTCTATGCAAATAACAATGATTTTCTAATTTATGATAAGGATAACGATGAAGGCCATCCAACCCATAACTTTTATATCTTTTTTTTTTTGTAGCCTTTGGTCGTAAAGCTTGAAGAAATCGTCACATGCAAACACGAGGAGTGCCACACGTATTAATTTGAATTAGTTAATCCGTGTTTAGACCATCAAGCACAAATATAATGAGATGCTAACAAAATCATCAATAATCACTTAATTTTCACTTGGCTACAACCCTAACTGCTACAACCTTCACGTTCAAAGTCTATATATAAAGCCCAAGCCTACTACTCAAAACCTCATAATAACTAAAAAGCAAAAAAGAATGAAAATGAAGACTTCCTACTTGGAAGTTGAGAATGTAGACTTACTCTTTTTTGTAGCCCTTGGTCTTGAGCTTGAAGAAAACATCACCTGAAAAAATGAAGAGTGCTATACGCATTAATTTCTGTTTCAGACCGTCAAGCACAAATATAATGAGATGCTAACAAAATCATAAAAAAATATTTAATCCTCATCCTACTACACCCCTAATTGTTGCAACCTTCACGTTCAAAGCATATATAATTGTTAGGCATCAAGTTTATGCTTGGTACCGAACATACCAATTTTTCACGGATACACACATATACATACATCCATACATATATACATACATATGCATATACATATACATAAACATGTATATTATACACGTACATATACACACACACATCAATGTCTTGTGTCTAGCCATGATACATATATGAAACATTTTTTACTAAACTTATTTTCTTGCATAGTCTAACCTATTTACATGTTCTAGGCAATCAAATTAGATTCACGTCACGTCTTACACACTTGAAGTCCAGACAATGAAATATTCACCTTATGAACATAAATATTTACAAAAAAGACGAAAGAGCTGCTACAAAGTTTCATTTTACTGTTGAGGACCATTATAGATTACAATTATTTGTCATCAAATTTAAATGATTAATGTAATAATAGGTTCACAGAGTATACAAAACGTGAAGATTATAAATGGTTATGTGCACATAATTAAAAAATATACTATTCTAGGAGGATATGACCTTCCCCTAATACATACTAATATTCCGGTGCACCCGATGTGTGCATGACATTGAACGTGGGTGAGTGGCATAGTAAAATTATTAAGGGAATGGATGATCTATTGAAGTTTTTTTTTTCTGTTTTCCAAGTGGGAGGCAGTTCCTTTTTTTCCAAGTGTGGGAGAATGTCTGTTGATCAATTTTTCTGAGAGTAAGGTCATTCCTATGTGTTCCTCCAAGAGCGATCAAAGTGTTCTTCAAGCCTGATCAGGGGCGGAGGCTAGGGGTGGCCGTGGCCCCCTAAGTTTTTACAAAATGATTACTATATACAGGAGATTTACTCGTAAACCCAAAATTTTACTATCTGTACTTTTAAACCCACATAACTCTCTATGTTTTCATACTTTACTTCAAACCCAAAGTGAAATACACTAGTGTGCACTGTGTAGACATTATAAGGTGTATAACAATATTATTTTTTTAAAAAGGTGTAAAAACAATATGCTATAAGGTGTATGACAACATACTATATGATGCTCCATCTCTAATTACAACACAAGCTTAGGTTAATTTTCGAAAAAACCCTCAACTATGGGGCGTGTCTCAGAAAGCCCCACTCAAATTTTATAATTTGAGTAAATCCCCTCAAGTTTTCAGGTGTTGTAGAAAACCCCCCTCAAACATTGAAAATTTGTGAAAACCCCTCTTCACTATGGGCTGTCTCACAAAACTTCTCTGATCTTTGCACTTTTCTCAAAAAATTCTCGTGACATTGTTGTTTTAAAATGTAAAATGACCTAAATATCCTTTTGAAAAAAACTCATTTCAATTAAAATGAGCCCCTAACCAGTAGAAAAAGACCCAAGGCCTTTTGAAATAAAAGATTTCTTTCTTTTTATTATTGTTTGAAATAAATTTTCATAGGATAACTTATAACATATTAATTGTAAAACTTTTATTCTACGTTCTTCTTTCATATATATAAATTAATTATATATTATCATATTTAAACGCTTTTCTAACTGATGCATAGTGTGATGGTTGCGTTTTGGCCCTCCAAAGAAAAAAAATTCTGGCTTTCCACTGCGTGATCAAAGTGACCTGGATTTGTCTTCTTGCATAGTCTAACCCATTCACATGTTCTATAGGCACTGAAATCAGATTAACATTACATGTCATGCACACTTGAAATCCAGTCTAATGGACTTCTATGTGTTTACTTCTCAACCTGATTTATCAAGCTACATTAACTGAAATAATTAATTCTCTAAAGACCAAAGACCTGAACTTGTACCCCAGTGCAAAAATCATTAAGTTTGGATTAGATTGGGACCCAAATGGGTTTGCTTTGGTTTCAGGTAACGTTGAGCCCAACATCAAATGAGTCTAGTTTGAGTGCTCCTACAGCTACTTGTTCGGCAAGAGGGCAGCTCTTGAGGGGCGAGAGGCTTTGGTTGCTCCTGCAGATCCGTGAGTTCATGCTGGTGTTGTCATACAAACAACAATGCACTACATCTCTCAGAACTCTGCAGTTGAGCGTGCTTGGGCTAGTGTATTACTAAGATGGGTGAACTCGTAGGAAGTCATCATCAGTTAATTTCTGTTATGATTCTCTTTTTCTAGTTTCAACTTTCCATAGAAACTAAAGAGTGAAACCTTTATTTTTTCCCTATTCGAGTTCCATGTGCCAAAATGGAAGACATTTTTCAAAAATAATTGAATTTGTTGCGTTCCCTCCTATCAGAGCTTTTCTTTTTTTATTGTTTCTTACCAACTTCAATGTGGCAAA